>JXCR01114170.1:2037-12132 GCA_002079205.1 Phalaenopsis hybrid cultivar | reverse complement strand
AATATTTAGCAAAGAATTTTTTTGCTAAATCACCCCAAGTTTTGATAGATCTAGATGCTAACGAATTCAACCACATATTAGCTTTATCCCTCAGTGAAAAAGGAAATAACTTAAGCCTTATGGCAACATCTGATACACCATCGTATTTAAATATAGTGCACAATTCTAGAAAATTGGCAAGATGTAAATTTGGATCTTTAGTTGGTGATCCCCCAAACTGATTATTTGATACCATTGAGATAATAGCAGGTTTAAGTTCAAATGAATTAGCCACTAAAGTAGGTTTTTGAATACTACAATGAAGTTCATCTACAATAAGGTTGGCATAATTTCTTAAAGGTTTGAACTCTTTGATGAATTTCAGCATTTTGATTATTTTGGTCTGCCATTTCTATAATTTTTTTTGGATTTTTCAAAATTTATAATTTTTTGATTTTCCTGATTTTTCAAATAGTTCTTTCTAATTCATAATCATAGAAAATTTGCTAACATATAATGAAGTTCATCTACAACTAATCCTTGAGAACCTGAACTACGCATACACTAACATATAATAAAATAAAATAAAATTCAAAACACACATAGAAAATAAGATACAATACTTAAAGTTTAAATAAGACTTCTAAAATTAGAAATTTTGCTTCCGATTCCCCGCCGACAGCACCAAAAACTTGATCGCTTTTGATATTACTAATATGCAAAGTACAACAATAATTCAGATTATCTTTCACTTATATTTCCTTACTTTACAACAAAACAAAAGACCTGATCCTGAAGAAAAATAAGAATTTAACTTTTAATATACTACGCAATTATCTGTATCGTTATCAAGTAATATAGGACTTTTTGATTATGAATTAAATATCGAACCCATAGGGAATTTATACAATATGCACTTTTAGAAAACTTTCTTTTTTAAAAAAGACAATTACTTAAATTGAATATATTTTGCAGTAATAAAAATTCAACTATTTTTGGTATTTTTGCTATTTTGACAAAACAGTAACAACTTAAAAATATAACTAGAGTTTTGTAGATAAAAAGCACTTACTAAGAAAAATATATTTCTTTTTATCATGAATCAGTAATAAGTATGGGACTTCTGTTGTGAAAGTATGCAAATTGTGTTGTGCCAAATAGGAGCAATAATATTCTTTACCCTTACTAGTGATGCTATAAAGAACATTGGCTAATTTAAAGTTTGAATAGTTCTGAAGACCGACTAGGTAGAAAAGATACTAACTCTCACTCTAGAGTTTCCTCAATGCCCTCCAACTGGGGGCTAACATTCTCGTATCAGAACCTAAAATAATAAATCAAGTTGGGGGATTTAACCTGTCACTTTAAATNTCTTTACCCTTACTAGTGATGCTATAAAGAACATTGGCTAATTTAAAGTTTGAATAGTTCTGAAGACCGACTGGGTAGGAAAGATACTAACTCTCACTCTAGAGTTTCCTCAATGCCCTCCAATTGGGGGCTAACATTCTCGTATCAGAACCTAAAATAATAAATCAAGTTGGGGGATTTAACCTGTCACTTTAAAGTCCTCTAACTCTACACCCATCAATGAATATTTCCCTATTTATTTGCACTCAATCATATGAACTACATTCTCATTCATACAACCTCATGTGATTCTTTCCAATTGTTGACTGAGACAATACCAATCTGGTTCTTACATTTTCTCACAATAGATTTTAACATCTGGATTGGTCAAATCAAGAAGTAAATGAAGTGCATGGATTTAAATCATCACAACTTCTTTCAACATTAAAGATCTACACTCTCCACAATTTCCACCTAAAACTTAATTACTTATCATTTTAAGAAGAAAGAAGAAAACTACTCAAAATCCATGGAGAAAACAAAACCACACTTTAGTTTAAAAGAAGAAATCATAGTCACTCAGAATCCATGGAGAAAACAAAACCACACTTTAGTTTAAAAGTAGAAATCATTGTCAAATCAAAATCCATGGAGAAAACAAAACCACACTTTAGTTTAAAAGTAGAAATCATTGTCAAACCAATAAGAAGTCTCACAAATTCCATCCAAAACTTAATTACTTATCATTTTAAGAAGAAAGATAAAGAAAACTACTCATTTTATCCATTACTTAATTACTTATCATTTTAAGATGAAAGATAAAGAAAAATACTCAAAATCCTAGAAAATAAAACCACACTTTAGTTTAAAAGTAGAAATCATTGTCAAACCAATAACAAGTCTCCATTAAAACCAAAGAAGTCTCAAAACAAAATGATAGAAACTTATCTTAAGTTCTCCACCAAACTCTTGAAGTTCCTTTGAATCTCTTTTGTTTACAATCACTCAAAATAAACTAACAAAAAGGATAAAATAAAAGAAAAAGTGGTGTCTAACAATCTTGTCGGCACTATTTTTGTTGTGGGTTTTGCCCGTAAGAAGCTGTCGGTCATCGGAATTGAAATCCCGTTGCCCGCTTCGGAAGGACGTNAAATCCCGTTGCCCACTTTGGAAGGACATTTTAAAAAATTTATTTTTGAAAAAGATGAAGTCAAACTGACCCCATAATTTTCATAGTTTAGATGAAGNATGAACTACATTCTCATTCATACAACCTCATGTGATTCTTTCCAATTATTGACTGAGACAATACCAGTCTGGCTCTTACATTTTCTCACAATAGATTTTAACATCTGGATTGGCCAAATCAAGAAGTAAATGAAGTGCATGGATTTAAATCATTACAACTTCTTCCAACATTAAAGATCATTATTGACTGAGACAATACCAGCCCGATTCTTACATGTTCTCACAATAAATTTTAACATCTGGATTGGTCAAATCAAGAAGTAAATGAAGTGCATGGATTTAAATCATCACAACTTCTTTCAACATTAAAGATCAAAACTCTCCACAATTTCCACCCAAAACTTAATTACTTATCATTTTAAGAAGAAAGAAGAAAACTACTCAAAATCCATGGAGAAAACAAAACCACACTTTAGTTTAAAAGAAGAAATCATAGTCACTCAGAATCCATGGAGAAAACAAAACCACACTTTAGTTTAAAAGTAGAAATCATTGTCAAATCAAAATCCATGGAGAAAACAAAACCACACTTTAGTTTAAAAGTAGAAATCATTGTCAAACCAATAAGAAGTCTCACAAATTCCATCCAAAACTTAATTACTTATCATTTTAAGAAGAAAGATAAAGAAAACTACTCATTTTATCCATTACTTAATTACTTATCATTTTAAGATGAAAGATAAAGAAAAATACTCAAAATCCTAGAAAATAAAATCACACTTTAGTTTAAAAGTAGAAATCATTGTCAAACCAACAACAAGTCTCCATTAAAACCAAAGAAGTCTCAAAACAAAATGATAAAAACTTATCTCAAGTTCTCCACCAAACTCTTAAAGTTCCTTTGAATCTCTTTTGTTTACAATCACTCAAAATAAACTAACAAAAAGGATAAAATAAAAGTAAAAGTGGTGCCTAACAATCTCTCCAAACTAACTCCCTAAATGAGAACTTTCAAAACTTTCTGAGTATTTTCAAGACTCGCACTTTTTTGGACCTTTTCAGGACTCTTTTCAAAGTCCTTTCTTCTTTCTTTTATAATTTTCCAAGAGGTGTCTTGGAAACTCTTCAAAATATGTTTAGATTTGATGTATTTTCTCAAGAAATGCATCCTTTCGTAATAATATTCGTCCATGGTGTTTATAACCACCTATTAAGCTAATGGGTGCCTCAAAAAGCTCTTCAAAATTTGTAAAAATGGACTTTACTCATCTAGTAACAGCCACTGACGCTTAAGTGCAGGACCTCTGGCGCTTAGGCACGGCATTCTTTGTTTAACCGGCGCTTAAGCGTCAGATCTGGTNGTAAAAACTGACTTTCCTCATCTAGTAACAGCCACTGACGCTTAAGTGCAGGACCTCTGGCGCTTAGGCACGACATTCTTTGTTTAACCGGCGCTTAAGCGTCAGATCTGGCGCTTAGCCGCCAAAATTCATTTGCACATTTTTCACATTTTTTCTCCAAATTTGATCCTTTTTCACTCCTTTAAGTATTTTTTACCTTTTTATTTGTATCTGCAAGAAAAACACAAAAATACCTTCCATTAAAGATAATATCTCAAAAATATGTATAAAAATGTGTCTAAAAAAATAGTACATATTTTAGGTGTATTAGTACCCATCTAATTAATATTTGTTTAGTATCACTATTTTACATTAAATATTTTATAGCAGAGTGGTATATATGCACAACACATTTAACTCCAATTAGATATGACCTAACGATACACCTAAAAAATGACTACTTTTTCATATATGATCAGTTTTAATGATTTTTAATGATATTACACTGTAAAGGAAGGTATTTTGCATATTTTTAGTTTTAGAGACAAGAAATGAAGTTTCGGAAAAAAAGAAGCAAAAACGGTGCAATTTGGAGCAAAAACGAGCAAGAAAAAATTATGTCCTGATACATTTTGATATGTCTTTCTATGCTTAATCACTTTTACACTTCTTACACATTTTTGAATGAAATTAAACTTTAAAAGAATATTGTTTTTATTCTTATTCTGTAGGTCTATCTGTTAGTAACGCAACACATCTGAAAAGGGCAAAATGGAGCTAAAAAAGAGCCAAACGAAGCAAAATGGTAGAGCTGCGCAGGGTGGGTGCCTACGGTGTCAGTGCCCAAAACGGGGGCGACAGCGCTCGAGACAGTTTGGACATGATCCTGGGTGAATTTCTATAAAATTCAATGTATTTGGATGCTTTTTTGGAAGGTTTCTTAAGGCAACTCTTGAGAAATTCATCCCTACCATATAATAAAGTGCTTTTATGTCAGAAAAAATGATGTGTGTGAGTGAAAAAATGTGGAGAATGTTTAGGAATCTTAGAATAGGAGTAGAAATATATATTTCTACCTTTTTGGAGAGATTAGTGAGGGGATTTTGAGAGAGTATGTAAGGGAATGTTCTAACATTGCATGGATCAGCAGGAGACTTTGTGAGAGAGATTTTCATCTTTCTTTCAAGGGGAAAAAGCTAAGTATTGTGTTCTTCATTATCTTATGACTTTGTAAACACTTTTCTAGTGGATTTGTTTTGAATTAATGAAGTTTTTCATTGTGTTTTCTTCATGCTTTGTGATGTGTTTCTCTTACTCTTTCTTCTTTTTGGAAATAATGGCATGAGAACATTATGTCGTTTTTTTCCTTTTACTCTTCCTTTACAATGAGTAGGATTCATGTTTAGGACATTGAGATTCATGCTCGAAGAAGCTTTAATTATAAATTGTGATGGTTTTTCAACTTCGCTCTTAATTTAGTTTTCGATCTGGCCAATTGAATTGTTAAAATATATTGTGAAACATATGATCCGGAAAATGGAGTATGAGTTCTACAACAAAGTGAGCATCACATTTAAGTACATGAAGGAGTATTTTTTTCATGGGATTAAGTGCAAATAAATATAGAAATATACTTTGTTGGGTGTATAATTAGAGATTTCTAGGGTGACAAACTAAAAATCCCCAATTTGATATTAGTGTTTAAAAACTAAAGCGAGAGTTAGCCTTCAGGAGAAGGGAAGTAGGAGCCCTAAAGTGGGAACCAGTATCCTCCTAGCCTAGCCACAGATTTAGGGACTAAACCTAAGATTAGCCAATGATTTTCTTTAACACTGAATCAGGGTAGATAATTAAAATTGCTCCTATTTGACACATACAATATTTAATGTATCTCATTCCTTTACATTATCCAATTCACTACATAAGAATAATAGTTTTTAACATCTTAAATTTCTCCAAACCAACTCATCTGAAAAGGGTTATCTTTATAATTAATATTTATATTTAAGAATAGTTATTATCCTTACATTTAACATTGGCATTTAGGAGTAGTTTCTAGATAAAACACTATTTTATTCGACATTCCAAACTAAGGACTAATAGTAGCAGACTGAAATTTAACAAAGGACATCTTTCCTCGCTTCCTCGTGAGATCAATATTCGGGGCTTAATCAGAAAGTCCTATATTTCTTAAAGTGATACGTGCACTAGCGTAGAACCCATAGTGTCTGAACTATTTACTATATTTTATAACATTTCAATTTTGTACATTAACTACTTAACATAAATTAGCTCAAGTTAATAACCATATTTTTGAAAACTAAATTACTGTGTAATTTCAGGACGGGTCAAGTTTTTGGCCCTGTACCAAGGATTTAAACTGACACAAAACACGCAAAAAAACAAAACACGTTACCGGTGCATCACCTAAACTTATCAAAAGCATAAATAATAGCTAATAACTCTCTTACAGTAGTGACATAATTAATTTGAGCATCATTTAGAGTTTTACTATGATAGTATATAACTTTAAAACTTTTGTCATATCTCTACCCTAAAATAGCTCCAATTTCATAATCACTTGCATCACACATTAGTTTGAACAATTTATACTAATCAGGGGAAACAATTATAGGAGCAGTGATCAATTTTTCCTTCAATTTTTCAAAGGCATTGATGCACTCTTGATTAAAATTAAATTTTGTGTCCTTTTCAAAAAGTTAGCATAAAGGCTTTGTAATTTTTAAAAAAATTTTAATAGACCGCCTATAAAAACCAGCATGTCCTAAAAAACTTCTAACTCCTCTTATACTAGTAGGTGGAGGTAGGTTAGTTATAACTTAAATTTTTGCCGGATCTACTTTCATGTGATTTTTTGAAATTTTATGCCCAAGTACAATTCCTCTCGCAACCATGAATTGACATTTTTCCCAGTTTAATACTAAATTTGTCTTTTCACATCATTTTAGAACTTTCTCTAAATGATTTAGATATATTTTAAATGAAGTTCCAAACATAGAAAAATCATCAATAAAGACTTCTATCCCTTTTTTCAATTAAATCACTAAAAACTGACATCATTCATATTTAAAATGTCGCAGGTGCATTACATAAACCAAAGGACATTCATCGAAAAGAAAAAGTACAACAAGGACTAGTAAAAGTTTTCTTCTCTTGATCCTCTAGAGCAATTGATATTTGATGATAGCTAGTATATTCATCTAAAAAGTAAAAATATTTGTGTCCAGAAAGACTATCAAACATTTGGTCCAAAAAGGGTAAAAAAAAGTGATCTTTTCTGGTGGATGAAATTAATTTTCTATAATCAATGCTGATTTCTCATCCAGTGACTTGTCTTGTTGGTATTAATTCATTATTCTCTTTCATCGCAATAGTCACACCCCTTTCTTAGGAACACAGTAAATTGGAGTCACCTAAGCATAGTCTGAAATAAGATATAATATTGAAGCATCTAACCATTTTAAAATTTCTTTCTTTAAAATTTTTTTCATCATAGGGTTTCATGTCCTTTGAGGATTAGCCTTTGGTTCATGACGTTCTTCCAATAAAATTTTGTTCGTACAAATTGATGGATTGATTCCTTTAATATCAGCTAACATCCATCCAAAGCCTTTCTTATATCTTTTTAACATTTTCCACAACTTTTGTTCTTATGCTTCAGTTAATTCTGATAATACAATAGCTGGTAATGTGGATAAATCTCATAAAAAGTCATATTTTAAATGTGTGGGAAGTGTTTTAATTTCTAGTTCAAGAGGTTTTATAGTCGAAGAAATCAATTTTTTGTTATTATTCGTAGGATCTAACAACTCAAATTGTTCTTGAACATAATCCAATCCTTCATTACTCACTTCCATAGATTTATCATGAATTATATCCTCATCCTCATACTCCAAATATGCATCTGCAGTTTTCTTTTCAAATGTATTCATGAAATATTCATTGCTTAAATAGTCTTTAATATCCATTATGAAGCATTCATTATCTCTTCCTTTTGTTGGGTATCTCATTGACTTTGCAATATTAAATGTAACATCTTGATCACTAACTCTCATCGTTAATTCTCCTTTCTGCACATTTATCAAGGCTCTTCCAGTGGCAAAAAATTTTCTTTCTAAAATGATAGGAATTTTCTTATCTTCCTCCATATTTAACACAATAAAATCCACAGGAAAGATAAATTTATCAACATTTACCAAAACATCTTCTATAACTAATTTTGGATAGACAATCATACAAAATGAAATGTTTATTGTCAACTTCCTCAATACTTCCAAAATATTTGTAAATTGGTTATCTCTGTTATACTGCTTCAATCTTTGAGGAAATGGAGGTGGTGGTTTTTCTATAGTAATTTTCATTGGTTTGATAGGACTTTCTGACTTAAAATGAAAGTCTTCACTAGATTTTTTATTTTTCACCCCTTCTTTCTCAACTTCAACTTCAATTTCTTTTTGAACTTTTATTTCCAATTCTTTTCTAGTTCTTAGTTGAATAACCTTAATTTGCTCTTTGTTCTGATCTTTAGGACTAACTTCAACATTACTAGGTAAAGTTCCTGGAGGTCTATTGCTAAGTGCAGTAGAAATACATCCCAGCTGATTTTTCATATTTCTAATTGCACCTCCTTAACTTTGTAATTATGTTCCTTGACTTTGTAATTGTGCTCCCATTTGCAATATTAATTCTTCCATTAACAATTTCTTCTCCTTAATCTGTGAATTGCTATTGAAGCATGGAGGGTAATAAGATTTATAATTAGAATTTCCCTGATTGTTGGAGTTTTCCAATAGGTTCGCAGCATTGTTCCCCAATTGCGGATTTACAACATTAGAGTTATTATTACTCGAACTAAAATTTGGGTGATTTTTCCAACCAGAATTATAATAATTGGAATAAGGATTGTTAGATCGATCATTTATTGCATTTAAAGTCCATATGAAGATTGAGAATCTATGATTTATCCTAATAAATTTTCCTCAAGAAAAGGAAGTTTCTGAGAATAATTCATTCCATATTGATCTATCTTCTTTAATATTACATCAATTTGAGCAATCAACATAGATATTGCATCAGAATTATAAATAATAGCTACTTTTTTTGGAGTTACCCTTACGGAGGTCCAATGAAAATTATTAGTAGTCATATCTTCAATTAAAGAATATGATTCATCAAATGGTTTTGATATTAATGATTCACCGACAGCAGCATCAGTTATATATCTAAGATATTCAACCAATCAATTATAAAAAGTTTGAATTATTAACCAATCTAGTAAGGCATGTTGTGGACAGTTCCTAACGAGATCTTTAAATCTTTTCCAAGCATCATAAACTGATTCTCCTTTAAATTGACAAAAAGATGTGATATCATTTCTAAGATTAATAGTTTCCGATGATGAGAAATATTTAGATAAAAANATGTTTATTGTCAACTTCCTCAATACTTCCAAAATATTTGTAAATTGGTTATCTCTGTTATACTGCTTCAATATTTGAGGAAATGGATGTGGTGGTTTTTCTACAGTAATTTTCAATTGTTTGATAGGACTTTCTGACTTAAAATGAAAGTCTTCACTAGATTTTTTATTTTTCACCCCTTCTTTCTCAACTTCAACTTCAATTTCTTTTTGAACTTTTATTTCCAATTCTTTTCCAGTTCATAGTTGAATAACCTTAATTTGCTCTTTTTTCTGATCTTTAAGACTAACTTCAACGTTACTAGGAAAAGTTCCTGGAGGTCTATTGCTAAGTGCAATAGAAATACATCCCAACTGATTTTCCATATTTCTAATTGCAGCTCCTTAACTTTGTAATTGTGTTCCTTGACTTTGTAATTGTGCTCCCATTTGCAATATTAATTCTTCCATTAACAATTTCTTCGCCTTAATCTGTGAATTGCTATTGAAACATGGAGGGTAATAAGATTTATTATTATAATTTCCCTGATTGTTGGAGTTTCCCAATAGGTTCGCAGCATTGTTCCCCCATTGCGGATTTACAACATTTACTCGAACTAAAATTTGGGTGATTTTTCCAACCAGAATTATAATAATTGGAATAAGGATTGTTAGATTGATCATTTATTGCATTTAAAGTCCATATGAAGATTGAGAATCTATCATTTATCCTAATAAATTTTCCTCAAGCAAAGGAAGTTNAAGGAAGCTCTCAGAGGAGTTTGAAAGGCCTTAGTGAAAATTTTTTACCACACCCAG
>JXCR01114169.1:14286-26165 GCA_002079205.1 Phalaenopsis hybrid cultivar | reverse complement strand
AAGAAGCTTTTGTTTTTTTTTTTTTTTTGGATGGGAGTGTGGGGAAGAGTTTGGGTTGGAAATGAGTGGAGGGTGCTACTCGTGAGATGGAGAAGGGCTGTGCATCACAACAAGTAAGAAGAATGGAGGAGTGTGAGGGCTTGAGGTGCTTCCCAGTTGGAATGGGAAGAGTCTCTGAGAGTGGGAAGGAAGTTATGGAGGGATATGGAGAGGGCTCATGGTTAGGAAGAGTGGTGGAGTGTAAGGTGGAGAAATACAAAAATGGGAGGGGGAGAGAGAGTTGCTATGTGAGGTGAGAAGAGGAAATGGGGAGGAGGAATGGGAGAGGTGTGGGAAGGAATGGAGGAAGAGTAGGGAGAGGGAGGAGTGGGGTGGTTGATGTGAAGGAATGACAGTGGTGGGGAGAGAAAAATAAAGCTTCTATTTATTTTATTATTTATGAGAAAAGAGAGAGAGAGAGAATGTTATATGCTTATATATAAGCATATAACATTCTCTCTCTCTCTCTTTTCTCATAAATAATAAAATAAATAGAAGCTTTATTTTTCTCTCCCCACCACTGTCATTCCTTCACATCAACCACCCCACTCCTCCCTCTCCCTACTCTTCCTCCATTCCTTCCCATTGTTATTATAATCATTAGTATTGTTTTATATATTTTTATTATATTGATATTTATTTTATTATTATTATTGATATTATTTTTTTATAATTTCTCTTTTTTATTATTATATTTATTATATTTTCACTATAATTATTATCGCTATTTTATGATTATTAATTTATACATATAATTTGTTTGATTTATTATTTTATTGTTATTATATTACTTTTTATTTTGCTATTTATATTCTTTTTTTATATGAGAATTTGAAATTTTATTAAAGATAAGGATAATTTGATAATTTGAATTGTAAATTAAGTGAATTATAATTTGTGTTGTGTGAATTACAATGTGTGTGTGTATAAGGTGTATGTATGTGTGATTGTTCTAATGTATGTGGTTTGTAACGTGTGTGTTTGGTGCCTTAAATTCTTAAGTATAAAGGATCTGCATAAGGCATTCCCAATCCTTATTGGAACTCGACTTGAGTTTAAACATATTGGTTTCAATCGACTCAACCAAAAGTTGAGGATTTGGAACCACACATGCGAGACTACAAGGAGTCAAAAAGCGGTTTGAATTTCTAAACAGTGTAGGTCCCATACTTGTTCTCCAGGATAGTCAAAAGAAAAGTCCTGTGGCTAGATCCTAAGTACTAAGAGGAAATAAATACCCACCAAAATTGAGATCAACAGATGGACCCCAAAAATGTGCAGTGTGCTAATTAAGCACACCGCGCATATTGGCGTTAACCGAAAATATCAACAAAACTAATACGGACGTTACAAGCCAACACACATAGAACAAAACAGAGAAAGAGTGAAGAAGGTTTCCACTGAGGGTATCAGGTGAACCTTCGATCGAAATCGAAGATTCTGGAACTCTCGCTGGGGATCAGCGGGTTTACCTTCGAATCTTCAAATTCACAAGTGGATTTTAAATTCATGAAGCGAGTTTGTGTTCGTTAATCCTCACGAAGGGCTATGTTATGAATTTATGGAGACAACCATCACGGAAATTGATGGCCGCGACGAAGATTTGATTCGTTTCGTTTCTTTGTTTCATTTTGATTTGATTTTAGTTGGAATTTTAGTTTCTCTTTCGACTTCGAGGAAATTTCGAGAAATAAGCATAAGTAAAGAGACCGGATCGAGACAGAAAGCACATGGTCTCACATCTGGCTCAAAAGACCCATCGAGGAGATGTGTACTATATTGGGAAGGTAAGCACAAAGACTCACATTCAACCTAAGAGGTAGCGAAAATGCAAGTCACATTAAGAAGGAAAGTATAGTGACTCACATCGAACTTGAGTTAGGATTTGGAACCAACTACAAGCAAGTGCGACATCTAGCTTTGTAGAACGAGGCTGTCTTGGAAACATCATGATGCACAATACTTCTTGAGGTATCGTTCACTGACTGAAGACATGTGTATAAAATAACCCACTCTTGAAGGTACTATCAGAATTATATTTTTTCAAGTACTTATAAAGATGTGTATTTATACGGATGTCACAGTGAAGATGTTGTAACTTTGTAGCTTCGTCGTGGCGGTCGTCGTTTCTTTGACACTGATTTGTAAGGATTGTCAAAGCTGTCTTTGAGAAGCCGCTCTGATGCTCTTCAAATTGATGTTAAAATTTTTGGGTGCTTAAGGATATGCTTTCGGTTTAAGTTTTCATTAATTGCTAATATCATAGCCTTTTACTTTAATTCTTTCTTTCTGGGCCTAAGCAGATTTCAGAATTTCTACTCATGTGATTAAATTATTTTTCACTTCCATGAATATTTTAAAGCCCGTTAATAGCTAACCAAAAGACACAATGTCACTTAACATTTTCTTGAACATATTATCACGAGAATTTTCTTAAGAGAATATCTCTTGACACTTTCACACAATTTTTTTTTTGCTCAATTTGTTTTCTGAGAATTACTGTATCTGGTGGAGCATATTTCTTTTAAGGATTTTGAATGTCCAAACTCCCTTAATTAATAATTCTTAAATATTTCTCAATACAAATTTTAAGATATTATAACTCATTCAAAGTCAGGACTCAGTCATGTAGCAGGAAATCAAAAGACTTGTGATAACCCAATTACTCGTATTTCAAACACACTGTTCCGTTTTGAAATCTTTGTAGGACCCAATCTGAATTCGTTAAAGTGAAGAACCCAGTTATTAGGGCATGCATGTAAATCTCTCTTTTTTTAAATTAGGTGCTATGGTGTAAAAAATCTCATGTAAAAAAGAATTGTGTGGTCTGCATGTAAATCTGCCTTTTTTATTTGAAAAAGCTTAAGTGTTAGAAATGTAAATATACAAAAATATGGTAGTATGCATGTAAAAATTAAAAAGAAAGAAAGAGTAGAGCGGACATGCTACCCGGTTTGGAGAGGAGGAAGCTTCCCTTGCCATGAGGTGGTGGAGAGTGAGGGAGAAGGTTGCTGGTTGTTTTGGAGTGTGAGAGGTGGCGTTGGGTTTGTGAGTGAGAGAGGAGCTTGGGAGTTTCAGTTGGGAAAGGACAAGGTGGAGAAGAAGGTTAAGTTTTTTTTTTTCTTGGAATGGGAGTGTGGGGAGTTTGGGTTGGAAATGAGTGGAGAGTGCTACCCGTGAGATGGAGAAGGGCTGTGCTTCACGACAAGTAAGAAGAATGGAGGAGTGTGAGAGCTTGAGGTGCTTCCTAGTTGGAATTGGAAGAGTCCCTGAGGGTGGGAAGGAAATTATGGAGGGATATGGAGCGGGCTCACGGTTAGGAAGAGTAGTGGAGTGTGAGGTGGAGAAATACAAAAATGAGAGGGAGAGAGAGAGTTGCTATGTGAGGTGAGAAGAGGGAATGGGGTGGAGGAATGAGCGAGGTGCGGGAAGGAATGAAGGAACAGTAGGGAGAGGGAGGAGTTGGGTGGCTGATGTGATGGAATGACAGAGGTGGGGAGAGAAAAAAGAAAAGCTTTTATTTATTTATTTATTTATTTTGGTTGCCGTGAGAAAGGAGGGAGAGAGAGATAGAGTCAGAGAGAAAGAGAGAATTCTATGTACTTATATATATATTTGTATATAATTTTTATTGTTATTATTATCATTATTATTATTTTATATTTTTTTATTATATTGTTATTTATTTTATTATTATTATTGATATTATTTTTTTAATGATTTCTCTTTTTTTATTATTATGTTTATTATAATTTTATTATAATTATTATCATTATTATTATTGTTATTATTAATTTATATATATATTTTTATGATTTATTATTTTATTATTATTATATTACTTTTTATTTGCTATTTATATTCTTTTTTTTTATATGAGAATTTGAAATTTAATTAAAGATAAGGATAATTTGAATTGTAAATTAAGTGAATTATAATTTGTGTGTAGTGTGAATTATGTATGTGTGTATAAGGTGTATGTATGTGTGAGAGTTCTAATGTATGTGGTTTTTAATGTTTGTGTATGGTGCCTTAAATTCTTAAGTATAAATGATCTTCTTAAGGCATCCCCAATCCTTATAGGAACTCGACTTGAGATTAAAGATGTTGGTTTCAATCGACTCAACCAAAAAGTTGAGGATTTGGAACCACACATTTGAGACTATAAGGAGTCAAGAAGTGGTCCGAATTTCTAAACAGTGTAAGTTCCAATACTAGTCCTCTAGGATAGTGAAAATGAAAGTCGTATGGCTATATCCTAAGCACTAAGAGGAAAGAAAAACTTCACCAAAATTTAGGTCAATAGAAGGACCTATCGATTGCAATTCTACCGGCCCACAGGCGGGCTAGCTTGTGTCGCGGGAAGAAAGGAAGGGACCCGGGCTTGGCGCAAAGGAAGGAAAGGAGGGGTCGGGTCCACTTGGGCCATAATCACATATTCAAGGAGGAGAAATTGAGGGGAGTTTGGAGGAAAGTTTAGAAGGAAAATTTTTAAAATGCTTTAGAAGGATTCTATTAAGGGGAGAAATCTAGGGTTTGTTGTTTTATATGCATTAGTTTTGTAGCTGCTGTGTTTTCTTCTTTTGGTGTTGTTCTCGATGTTCTAGGATGTGGGAGAGCTGTTCTACTTCTCAAAAGTGGATCATCTTTTGTATCTTGCTTATTTTTTCTTTGATTGTTTTAAGTGCAGCCCTTATTTGAGTTTTTTTCACCTATCTATTGTGATTTCGTCGTGGTTTGTTCGCTAAGTTTGGTGTCGAGGCGTATTAGATGGTAACCCATCTAAATATGATGAAGCTAAATTTGTGTTCAAAATTAAATATTGAGAAGATTTAAGGATGTAATTATTATTACTTGCATCCACTAATAGTCTTTTCCATTCTTTAGCATGCCCAATCTTCTTTCTTCTGGTTGGATCTTGAAATAAATAATGAGCAAGATACGAAAAATACAATGTAATTTAAGTCCAGTGTTTAGTTTTGAATAGGCTGTTGGTTCATGAATAATTTAAGAATACAGAGAACATATGATAATTGAAGTAAATGTCCGGGTTTGATACATCTCTTTCCATAAAGATTAGTTAAGTGTTTCATCATCTACTTTTATTTTATTAAATTTTTAGGCGCTTTGTACAAGAAATGAATTTAGTTGAAAAGTTGTTTTGTGGTATATTGCTCTGGAGTTTATATTTAGATTTCTTCAGAAGCACTCAAGGGGAAGTTGAATAATTATTTGACTGAGCCATGGTTCGTGTGCCCATTAATTTATATAATACTTTCAAGAATGTGTTAGGTTTTATAATTTCTTATTTAGTCCTTCCATTTGTATAACAATCTTGTGTTTTTCTTCTTTAGTAGTGTTGGCTTTGTCACAGTCGACCTCACCTTCTTTAGGGTGAACCACAGTGTGACAGAGGTGGATGTTTCAGCTAGAATAAATTCTCACCAACACTCGTCCTGCTTATAGAAAATCAAGACCCGTTAGGTGATGAGCTGTTATAATTAAATCGCAACAAACATGCATTATACTTTTCATTATATTTCATTCACATTTATTTATACTTGTAAGCGTGAAAAAATCATATCATCAAATTATGTATATATAAAGTTGCTAAATCCAACATAATATAAGTACGTATCCAAAAGTCTACAAGCTCCCAAAACTATATGATGCAAAAACTATACACGTCACCCATGCTACTAGTTCGATGCTTCTTACCCATTCATGAAAGTCAAGAATGTTGAGTGAGCTGCAAGCTTAATGAACTAATCAAGGTCAAAGAAAGATTTAATAGACGAGAAAGAAATGAACTACATGATTATATGTAGCTCATGTACATGTTCATAACACATGTCACGACATGTTATAATTGTATAAAACTTGTAAAAAAAGATGAATGTGATGCACGAAATAATAACTCTTGTATAAAACACGTGCTTCATAAGCACATCATAGTTTCATAGGCATATTACGGTAATCATAATAATGTCACTTGTAATTGTATAGACCCAACTATTTTCATGTCATGTTATTGGGTTGTCACCCAACCCTATGGTTACATTAGCTTTTGATAAATATTGGGCCCCACAATATAACAGTTATCAATAGCCCCCTGATAGCAACGGTTGTCTGATCCCAATTGCTTTAGGAGTTTCGTGTTCATATGAATGTCAGGTGTCAGGAATTTCATTATTTCTTATCATTTGTACTTGCAAGTATTCATGTAATAACTACTTGTAACATCACTTGTGACATTTGTTAAATTATATTTCTTAGGACAAACATTCATCATAGGCCTTCAATATATTATATGCATGAACCATAGGAAACAAATACCCGACTGTTTATGATATGCACAAGCCCTATAGTTAATTAACCCTCTCAATAACGGGAGATAACTTTTTTACTAAGGGTGCGTTTGGGGCAGCTTGTGCTTTTCAGGATAAACAACTTATCCTGAAATGCGGCCTGCGGGTCAATCACATGGTTCGACCCGCGGCCTGTGTTTAGAGTAAAAATGGAACCGTGTTTTCGAAAAAATGGGCAAAATGCACGATCTAAATAGTACCGCAGTGTTTTTAAAAACGCCCCCGCACTTATAAGCTTCCCCAAACGAGCCCAAAGTGTCATTATGCACTAAATATTCATCATATAGTAACAGCATATTGGATTTTAGATTGTAAAATTTATGACCTCGAGCTTAAAGCGAATTGTGGGGAAATAATGTGAACCGATCAAGTTTTCATAGTTTCATCATTCCTGATCGTCATGGTCTCTTATTTAATTAGGCAGAGGAGATAATCGACCTAATCTGAATCATTATCAACAATCATGACTTGCATCATCTATTAGACTTTTATAGACATGAGATGGATGTCAGTCTAAAGGGATAAATTTAAATCGATCTTAGTTAAAAAAAAAAAATTTGGTGTGTCAATCAAATATATCATATGGTTTACAACTCAAAAGATAGAAAGCTGTTGAAGAACATACAGGGTCAAGCCTTATCAATAATTTAATGGTGTCATTTGGCTGCAAGTACCCCGTCGGAGGGCTCTGGTCATAACTATTATTTATCGTGAAGCTATTTTTGCTAAACAAACGAGCAGTTGACTCGGGCCACTTTATTACTGACGTGAGATTGTTTTGAATGTGAATATAATAATACACTCGATGTAACATTAGTTTTTTATGAACTGAAGCCAATAAAAAATTTGTCACTTTTGATAAACTGCTGTGTAGGGTAAATGAATTTTGCTTTGAGCCTGTAAGTGTGATTTTTAACTGATTGTTTTGATTTCTTTGTTTAAAATTTTTTGGTCATTGATTTAACTTGAATGTTTTGACTTTTATTTTGAGATTTTGATTTTAAAAGTTTTATTTAATTTAAAAGTTAATTGTTTTGGTTGAGATTTTTATTCAACATGACAATCATTTGGGATTTGATTGCTTAATTTGAACAATGTTAACATTATTTATTGCATGTAAAGGATTAGACTTAGTATGAACATATGTCTGTACATCAACCATATAATTTGAGTATTCGATTATATTTTAAAATATAAATCTTCGGTTGAATTTTTCTATTAATTCAACTATCATCAGTGATTTGATTGCTTGATTTGAACTCTGTCGAATTTTACTTGTGAATGATCTAACTTATTATAAACATATATTTGTATTTGAACATTGTGAACTCTATCCTTCTTATGGAAGATTGGTTCATATATATGTATATATATTATTTGAGTTTATACTTTGAAAATATACCGATTTGATTAAGATTCACAATCAATATGACCGTCATAAGAAAAATGAACATGTGAAACAATTATATTTGTAGTTTATTTAATATTTGACACTTTAATATATTTAAAACATTAATCTTATTAATTCCAATTTTTAATAGGAGGATCAGACTATTTGATTTGGACATGCAAAATTTTATGATTGTTATTTGGACATTATTGAAAGTACTAAACTCATCGGCTCTGATTCTTAAGAGGAGGAGGATCAGACTAGTTGAGTGAGACTCCTAATGACAAGGCAACTCGATTTAGAGATTATATAATTTAATTTTCTTGAATTTGATTTTAAATAGAGATTTATAATTTTAAATAAGTGTACACTTTTTAAAAAGGAAATTTATACATTTCTCAAAATAAGTTATTTAAGTGAAAATTACATTTGAACTCACCCAACATTCTTAGACCGTTCAAGTTTAAATACTTAGTTCATTTCAGTGGAGCACATGCAAGTGTTTTAAACTTGATTTTATGTTAGGTGGCACAATATTCATAGATTATTTGTTAAGACAATTATATGTGAGCATTCCATTTTAAATATTTATACACTTCAGAACTTTATGCATGTTTTTTAAATTGATTCACATGCTTCTTAGAGCAACATATTTCAAAATTATTTTATATTAGTATACACAATTTTCTTAAAGTGAATGAGATTAATTGCTTATCACGATTGTGTGAGCCCATGCAGACATTTAAATTCATATATTTGACTTTTAGGTAACTTTGCATGTGTTGAGGTAATTTGTATAATTTTAAAGCATTGATTGAATTAATAATTGCTTTAAAAACAAAGCATGTATGACTTGAATTTATATAAATTTTTTTTTATGTGAAGGAATACATTGTTAAAGTACTGTTTTCTGTTTGCTTGCAAATATATTGCAAATACGAAGGGATCTTTTTACGTTTGCACAAATTGTAAGGTACTTATATCCAAATAAAACACTATCTTAAGAATCATAAGTTCATAAAATTATTTAAACATCTTGAAAGCTATGCAAAAATTACTGACTTTGAAATGCACCCAAGTTTCATTTTGAGCATCAAGAAGAAACACCTTCTATCTGTTTGTGAACTGGAGTTGCAGATTCAATGACGAATTGACATAGCCTCTGTTTAGTATTTAAAAAGACATCTATGTATTTAATTATCGAATTTATGAATTTATATTCTAATCACATTTGAAGTTAAAGATAAATTCAATCACATTAATTGGCTAGCAATCAGTTTTTTATGAATCTTTTATAAGTCTCATGTGCGTTTTAATTTTTATTCTCTTGAAATGAATTGAACAATAATCTGAGTAATTAATTTGTATTTTATAACATACAATTTCTTTTATTTTAAGTCATTAATATTGTCCATATGTCGAAAATTTTAAATTATTTGCAAGTCAAATTAGTCATTATTTTGAATCAATTTTCCGGTTCAGAAAATCCAATTTTTTAATTATTGTTTAGGCCGAGAAAGTCTATTTATTGAATTATTTTATGAGCTTAAAATAACCCAAAATTTTAAGTTATTTGTAAGTCTCAGTTATTTGAAATTTCGATAGCCTCTTAACGTCGTCCCCACTTAAGGGGCTACATTAAGAATATTTGACCCGCCATCAGTCTATAGAACCTGTTGATCTGTGTCGCGAGACACTATGGTGGTAAAAGATCTTCTAATCCAATCAATCCATAAGCCACATATGGGCCATCAATTAATTTGCATAAAAATGATGCAAACACAACTTTACCACATTTATACCTTTGCTTGTGAGGTGGCAATAATCACGGCTAAATGAGATTGACGTGCTGATGAATNTGCACATGTAAACAACACATCACAAAAATATATATATATATATATCATATAAAAATGACGTCGTCTTCCTCGCTTGGCTTTGCTAGGGACTAGCCCGATGGCGAACCCTAGCAACTGTTACGGCTTCGCTGTTTCCTCTTGGCGTCTTCACACTCGTTTTCGTTCGTCTCCCCCGATTCTTCTCCGGCTCTGAGGCGAGGCTCGTCTCGCGAGCTTTCCTGGCTTGGGATTTCCAGGGTCTGCGGCTCCTCTGCGGCACGTCTCGCGGGTATTGCTCGCGTGTTCTGCGGCTCAGTCTCGCGGGTACTGCTCGTGATTTCTGCGTTCTCTGTGCTCGTCCCATCTCATAGCATCGTCCCCTTTCTTAGCTTCGGCTATTTCAACGTGATTTTTTCCGTCGTCTGCTTTCTTCTCTGAACGTTGCACCTATCGTTAAGGATGACTTCAGACAAATCTTATGCAGCAACCCATGTTGGTGTCCACGACTCAGACACACCAAAATCGTCATTTTTTGCTCATTCGTTTGAGCGGACGGAGGACATCAAAAAATCTGGTAGGAAGAATGAGAAGTCTGTCATCTTTTTTACGGAAGCTGAATGTCTTCAACTTGCTTCTTCCTGTTGTTTGAATTTGTTTGGGAAGAATTTGAGCCTATGCATCTTGTTGGAGAATGAAAAATTGGACTATTAGATGATAGACATTCTTAATCAAATTAGTAATGAAGAAGATTACACACGCTTATTTGTTAGAGAATAATATGTATTGATAACAGAGCAATGAAGATTCTGAAATGGTCTGTGGATTTTGACCCATAGACGAAACCGCTAGTCATTCCTTTTTGGATTCGTCTCCCTGGTCTGAAATGTTATTACTTTTCTCAAAAAGTATTGTACTCTATTGCCTCAACTTATGGTTAGCCACTCAAGACTGACATTCCTAATTTTAATATGTCCCGTTCTTCTGAAGCCAAAATAATTGTTGAAAGAGACATCACTTCACCAGCTTCTGAGAAATTTTTGTTGGGCACACAACGCCATGGATATTGACACAATGTAGAAATTGAATCTTTTTCATCGTATTGTTCGAACTATCGTATGTTCGGACACTCCAGTTCTCAATGTCACCATCTACATCTCTAACTCAGACCAAAAAAGCAAACTGCTCCGCTAGAGGTCGTGATTCCATCTCCTTCTGATATGCTCCCAGTTTTGAAAATATTGATCATCAGAACGATATGCCGGAGAATAATATTGGATTGATAATAGAGCAATGAAGATTCTGAAATGGTCTGTGGATTTTGACCCATAGACGAAACCGCTAGCCATTCCTATTTGGATTCGTCTCCCTGGTCTGAAATTTTATTACTTTTCTAAAAAAGTATTGTACTCTATTGCCTCAACTTATGGTTAGTCACTCAAGGCTGACATTCCTAATTTTAATGTCCCATTCTTCTGAAGCAGAATACTTGTTGAAAGAGACATCACTTCACCAATTTCTGAGAAATTCTTGTTGGGCACACAACACCATGAATATTGACACAATGTAGAAATTGAATCTTTTTCATCGTATTGTTCGAACTATCGTATGTTCGGACACTCCAGTTCTCAATGTCACCATCTATATCTCTAACTCAGACCAAAAAAGCAAACTGCTCCGCTAGAGGCCTTGATTCCATCTCCTTCTGATCTGCTCCCAGTTTTGAAACTATTGATCATCAGAACGATATGCCGGACGACGTCACTATCCCCGCAGGCAATTTGACAACTATTTAGTCCCCAGTTGTAGCTCCCTCGTTTTTGGAACCTCCTATCGTGGGAGAGGGAGTTTCTTCAGACTTCGCCTGCCCTAGAACCTATCACTGATAATACAGGTGAAAATACTTCTACTGCTTTACTACCGCCTCATCAGGTCCAGAAAAATGTTAATATTATTTAAGCTCATAGGGATCAAGACTTGTAAAGACCTACATCTGTCCGACCATCTTTGGAATCTACTGATCAGATGAGTCAATCATCAGATGAGGAATGACAGATCTACACATTCAGGAGGAAGAATAAGAATGAAGATCTACTTGAGCTTAGGACTCGGATGGATGATACTTTGGTTACTACGGGCAATGTTACTCACCTTACTAATTTGTTAGTCGCCTCACTTCCGAGAACCAGAGGCAGGAGGACTAAAGTGGGACGTCCCTAACACTTTTGTGCTCTTTTGTGGCTTTTT
>JXCR01114152.1:4185-33786 GCA_002079205.1 Phalaenopsis hybrid cultivar | reverse complement strand
TCATATATAAAAATAGGCAAGAATGAAAACTATAAATAACATGCTAGCATGAATTTTAACATCCTAAATATACAGGTAAAAAAATTAAAAACTGGAGTAAAATTTAAATTGATCAAATTTTAATTTACTTAACATGTAGAGATTCATTAGATCTCCATGTGGTGGAGGATAACATAAAAGCAAAAAAACACACTAACAAGCATACCCAACTGCAACATAAAGAAAAATATCTGGTAGTAAATTGAAAATTTTAAACATGGAGTTTTTAAGTGAAAGTTAGCAAAATTCTAAACCTTCTTAAGATTCAGAATTGAGTTCAATGCAGACTAACTAAATACATTAAACAACATAATTAACACAATTACTACCACAAAAACACAATAATTACTCGCAAAACATAAAGACATCAAAGCAGTGACTAATAAAACAAAACATAAATAAAACTAACAGTCTCAACAAATACATCTCAAAACACAACAAAAGTACAGTATAACTGCACCACAAATAGTTCACAACAATACATAAAAAAACTAAACTAAACTATAGAGCCAGTCTAATCATCCTCTTCCTCATCATCACTCTCATCACTATTCCAAGTAATTGCAGGCTCATATGATGGATTTATTGGATATTGAGGGAAAACTATAATCTGGTTATCTCTCATGAGGTTTTCCATAAATGAGTGGAATTATTCCTCATAATCACTACGTCTCCTCATATATACATCTATATACTCTGCAAATTTTTCTAAATTTAATACCTTTTCAGTGGTGTAAATGACATTATTCAACTACCTCTGCAATATTTGTGACTGAGAACCAGATCCAAAATTCTGACCCTGTGATGAGAGGCACATGAAGTGGAAGCTCAAGATATTGAAGCAGCTGAACTACTAGAAAATCCACCTCTCCAACCAAAAGTCAAAGACTTCACATTCACACTAGTAATAGGCTTGAGTGGCTGCAATATCTCCTCCCAGCTATTAAATCTAACTCCAGTCAGCTCGCATAATGAAAGGATCAAGGATGTGAATCCCAAACCTGCAGTAGTAGCAGAAACGACAAAACTAGTAATAACATTATGAATCAAAGCTCCAATGTCGATGGGCTTGAATTGATGAATACAATAGTTCAAAGTTGCTTGATCATGGGTCACTTCACTAAGATGATTAGTAGGCAGTAGAAGATCAAAAACGAAATAGTGTCATGCCTTTTATGGGGCATCAAACTTTGAAGGTGGGAAGTTGACTCTTCTTTCATTGGTAATCTTTCATAATCCACTTCCTCCAGTCAATGATGAAATAATCTCGTCTAACTCCTCCTAATTTGGACTATTGTTAGAATAAAAACATAAAGTGCTCAGGGGAAAATGACTTCCAATTTTGACAATTGTTAGACATAAAGTGCTCAGGGGAAAATGACTTCCAATTTGGACTATTGTTAGTCTGTCTTTCCTCGAACCATGACTCCTTCTTTAATCTCGGATAAATTTGCATAGAACTCCCGAACAATAGAAATAACTTCCACAGCAGAAAAACAATATAACCACTCCCACTGGCGGCGAACAATCAAATCCTCTATTGCTCCTCTCGGACTCTTAAAATAACGCTCAGGAATCAATTTTCTAGATTGCAATGCATCTCTGTATCAATCCTGAGCTCTCACACTAACAAACTTGCTTGAATCAAATTGGGTTTTTCCCTTGCTCCTCTTCATCCTTGGTGCCATTTCTAAAAAAGTACATAAAATTCACAATAAATCCCAAATTCACAATAAATTATAAATTCAACTCTAAATCATTAAACTTAACTCCTAAAAGCTTAAACTACCAAATCTATGTATTTTCCATAGATTTTTCCCAAATTTTCACCATGAATAGTGATTTTTGGGTAGATGCATGGTGTGCTCAAAATACATGGTGAAACTCAAAAATTTTTACATAGAAGTGAAACTCTTCCCTCAAGAAGATCAAATATAACAAATTTTTCTCCAAACCACCAAGAAATCTTCAAATTAGGGGATGCCCTAATCTCTAAATTGTAAAACCTATAGGAAGTGGACGACGTCGAGCGAAAGAAATGGGGTTTTTCGGACCAAATTGTCACTTTAAATTGTTTGCAAACTGGTTTATGTGAACCGACGCTTAAGCGTGAATGGTTTGGCGCTTAGACACCTGTCTCTCGGTTTAGGCAGCGCTTAAGCTGAGTCTTAGCGCTTGGGCGACAGTGCACAAATTTTGATTCTTTTGCTTTTTGGTTTTAAGTAAAATGCACTTTTAGCCTAAGTCAGCCAACCCTACAATGTCTCATAACTCTTTAATAACTATTTTCTTCCCTTTTAACCCTTCTCTTTCTCAAGATTCACCAATCTTAACTAATTTAATTCAATGCTAAATAAAACAAAATTTCACACAAACAGACACTTAAATTCATTCACCAAAAATTACAAACATATTCAGTACATAGATTCTCAATCCAAATAGTATTGGATGAGAAAATTCCTAAGACAAACACTAGACAATCTTAACATTAAAAACACACCAAACAAACTTAACATTAACAAATAAACACTATACGCACAAACACTAAACAATGAACTTAATTCCACTCTTCATTCGGTAGAACGAATCCTAGCGTATCATTAGTCTCCCCTTCAGCATTTGGAATGTAAATTTGATAAAATGGATGATGGTTAATTACTCTAGTTTAATCTTCTTCAATCCATTTGTTCTTCAAATACATAGCATTGTCTGCTTCTTCTATAAGATCAGTCTGGCTAAACTGCATATTAAGTTGTCATCCCATATGATCCAGATGTGCGTTAACGTCCATCACTTTTGCTTCAATTGAAGCCACATCAGCCTCAATTTTAGTGATTTTCTCTGCTATTCCTTCGATACTAATGGTGAGGAAACCATTGTATAACTCTTGCGCACTCTGATTAATGAACTTCTTTCTCATTGCTTCCTCTTTTTTATTCAAATCACCCTCTCAAGATAACATCTTTCAAAACTCTCTCTTCTCACTTAGAATTTAGGGTTAGAATTGAATGGTAGTATAAATCCTCACATAACTCTTCTATTTATAGGCTCTAAACCCCTCTTTAACTCCTAGACACGTTTCAAAACTACCATCTCACGTTAAAGCTAGCGAAATCATGGTTAAAACTTCTAAAAACTGAAATTTGCACATGTTTTTAACTGTCGTGCTTAAGCGCCGGATATTGGCGCTTGAACACTAGTGTTCAATTTAGCACTGGTCAACTTAACGTCCAAATACTCTTTCTAATATATGTAAGTAATCTTTTAAAGTCATAGAATAATCACTAAACCATTATGTATTCAAAATACTACCAAATTTTTCTAAATTAAACACAACAACATAACATTTAAAATAAACTCACAGATAACTATGAGTTGCCTCCCATAGATTGCTTGGTTTAACGTCATCAGTTTGATGTAACCAGTGCTTATTATGGTTGACCCAACTATATAAAATTATTCAATTTACGTAGGGTTCCAGTCTGTGGACATTCACTTTGAATATTTTATCAGTTTTAGTATCTTTGATATACATAGCTTTATAGGGATAAACTTTCATCACAACAAATGGGCTCATGCACCTGGACTTAAGTTTGCCTGGAATAATATTAACCTTGCATTATAAAGCAAAGCTTGTTGCCCTTACTCAAAATTCTTAGTAGGAATTCTCTGATCATGCCATATCTTCATCTTTTCTTTGTAAATCTTAGCACTTTCATAAGATTCATTCCTTATCTATTCAAGCTCATTTAATTGTAATACTCTTTTCTCACCGCCATTCTTTAAATTGTAATTAATATTTTTAATAGCACAATATGCTTTATGCTCAAGTTTAACTAGTAAATGACAAGCTTTCCCAAATATTAGCCTGTATGGGAACATTCTTATAGGAGTTATGTATGCAGTCCTATAAGCCCACAAAGCATAGTTAAGTTTTACTGATCAATCCATTTTGGTTGGATTCACAGATTTTTCTAATATTCTTTTAATTTCAAGTTTGGATAATTCAGTCAAACTACTTGTTTGAGGATGATAAGTAGTAGCAATTCAATGGTTAATATGATATTTCTTTAATAACTTCTCCATTATTACATTTCTAAAATGACTTCCTTCGTCAGTTATGATCACTCTCGGCATCACAAATCTACAAAATATGTTTATTTTTAAAAACTTTGCAACAATTTGAGCATCACAACGAGGTAAAGTAATAGCTTCTATCCATTTGGATACATAATCTACAACCAACAATATATATAATTTTTGAAAGATGGTACAAATGGTCCCATGAAATCGAATCCCCAAACATCAAATATCTCGACTTCTTACACATAATTGAGGGGCATCTCATTCCTCATAGAAATATTTCCTACTCGTTAACATTGATCACAAGTTTTGATATAAGTGTTAACATTTCTAAAAATTGTAGGCCAATAAAATCCAGATTGTAAAATTTGTATGTTATTTTATCAACACTAAAATATCCCCCAAAATTAGAATTATGACATTTATGGATAATTTCATGAGTTTCTCTTATAGGCACACATATTCGAATAATAAGATCATTTCCTTATTTATATAAAAACGAGGGGCATCCCAAAAATAAGTTTTAGCTTCAGATACAAATTTTATCTTTTGTTGGTATGTCATTCCATAGGGTACAATACCACTAATAATGAAATTCTCAATGTCAGCATATCATGGAACAACATGTCACTCATTAATATTGAACAATTCTTCATCTGTAAAATTCTCATTAATCTCTTTTTCAAAATAGAGTGATTTTTTTTATTCAAGCTTAGACAGTTGATCAGAAATTTGATTCTCAGTTCACTTCCTATTTACTATCTCAAAATCAAATTCTTGCAAAAGAAGAATACACCTTATAAGTCTTGGTTTTGCATTTTTCTTTTTCATTAAATACTTGATAGCAGAATAATTAGTATGCACAATACATTTAGTTCCAATTAAGTATGATCAAAATTTATCAAAAGCTTATACTGCTGCTAATAACTCTTTCTCAGTTGTGGTATAATTAATTTGAGCTTCATTATGAGTTCTACTACCATAGTAGATTACCTTGAAAATCTTATCATGCTTTTGTCCTAAAACAGCTCCAATAGCATAATCACTTGCATTACACATTAGTTCAAAAGGTTTTTCCCAATCTGGTGAAACTATAATTGGTTGAGTGACTAATTTTTCTTTTAATAATTCAAAAGCTTTAAGGCACTCTTTATCAAAATTAAAAATTATATCTTTTTCAAGTAAATGGCATAGAGGCTTAGCGATTTTGGAAAAGTCTTTAATATATCGCCTGTAGAATCCAGCATGTCCTTAAAAACTCTTAATTTCCTTCACACTTGTTTGGTAAGGTAAATTAGTGATCACTTGAATTTTTACAGGGTCTACTTCCATACCATTTTTTGAAATCTGATGTCCCAAAATAATTCCTCCTACTAGCATAAATTGACATTTTTCTCAATTAAGGACCAAATTTGTTCCTTCCCAGTGCTTGATAACTTTTGATAAATGTTCTAAACATGATTCAAATGAAGTTTCAAACACTGAAAATTTATCCATAAAAACTTAAATCCATTTTTCAATCAAATCACCAAAAATAGCTATCATACATCTTTGAAATGTTGCAGGGGCATTAAGTAAACCAAAGGGCATTCTTTTAAAAGCAAATGTACCATAAGGACTGGTAAAAGTTATTTTCTCTTGATCCTCAGGAGCTATTTGTATTTGGTGATAACCAGTATATCCATCCAGAAAACAAAAGTATTTATGCTCAGCTAGTCTATCCAATTTTTGATCTAGAATAGGTAGTGGAAAGATTTAATTTTCTATAATCAATGCATATTCACTATCCTGTGACTCGTCTTATTGGTATTAACTCGTTATGCTCATTCATAGTCACAGTCACTCCTCCTTTCTTAAGAAAGCAGTGAATCTGGACTAACCCATGCACTATCTGAAATAAGGTAGATAATTCTAGCATCTAACCACTTTAAAATTTCCTTCTTAACAACTTTCTTCATAACAAGCGTTAATCTTCTTTGAGGATCAGCCTTGGGTTTGCAGCTCTCTACCATATAAATTTTATGCATACAAATTGAATGACTGATACATTTTATATCAGTAATTGTTCATCTAAAGGCTTTCTTGTAACTCTTCAAAGTTTTCATTAAACTCATTTATTCTTCTATAGTTAATTTTGACGAAATTATAACAGGTAATGTTGAGGAATCACCTAAGAAAGCATACTTCAAATGTTCAAGAAGTAACAACAACTCAAGCTCATGAGGTTTTTCAATTGATGGATAAAAAGATTTATCTTTTTCTATCGTGTCGAAAACTTCAAAAATTTCTCAAATATAGTTTGAATATTCCTTGTAAAAATCTTCACATTGATCTAATTCCTCTTCTTGCTCATGTTCAAACTCTTTCATTTTAGATTTCTCTTCATAAGTTGTTTTGAAATGACATTCACCTAAATATCTTATCACACTCATTCTATAGCATTCATTATCTTTACCTTTTGCAGGGTATTTTTTTGATTTGGAAATATTAAATGTAACTATCTGATCATTGACACGCATAGTTAATTTTCCTTTCTGCACATCTATCATTGCTCTTCTTATAGCTAGAAAAGATCTCCCCAAAATGATAGGTATCACATTATCTTCCTCCATATCTAGCATAATGAAATCAACATGAAAGATAAATTAATCCACTTTCATTAAGACATCTTCTATAACTCCTTTAGGATAGGTTATTGAACAATTTGCTAACTGCAGAGTTACAGTAGTAGGGGATATTTCTCATAATCCTAATCTTTTAAATATTGATAAAGTCATAAGGTTGATGCTTGCACCTAAATCACATAAAGCTTTCTCATAAAATTTATCTCCTATTGCACATGGAACTGTGAAGCTACCGGGATCTTTAAGCTTTTCAGGAAGCTTTTTCTGAATTATAACACTACACTCCTCACTAAGGGCAATTGCCTCATTATCTTCAAACTTTCTTTTCATGTTAATAATGTCGTTTATAAACCCACATAGCTTGGCATTTATTTTAAGGCTTCAACAAATAAAATATTATTTGTAAGCTTCTTAAAAATTTTCGAAAATTTTTTATCTAACTTTTGTTGACAGAGGCTCTGAGGAAATGGAGGTGGTCGTTTTTTCAAGTCAACTTTAAGTGGAGAAATAGGTCTCTCTAAACCTTTCTGAGCATCCTCTTCAGGCTCTTTAATTTCTTTTCTCTTTACTTCAGTTTCTTTTTGAACTCTACCTTCCAATTCTCTTTTACTTCTAAGTTGAACGACTTTTACTTGTTCTTTATTCTGGTCTTTTAGATTTACTTTAGTATTACTAAGAAGTGTTCCTTTGGATCTATTACTTAATGAATTTGTTATTTGTCCCAACAGTAGCTCCTTGACTTTATAATTGATTTCCCATTTGTAACACCACTTCTTCTATAGACAACTTTTTCTCCTTAAATTGTGGATTAGTGTTAAAATTTGGAGGTTAAATATGTCTATAATTACTATTCCCTTGGTTGTTCCAATTTTCCAATGGGTTTACTTGGTTGTTCTCCCATTGCTGATTATTACCACCTGAAGTATTATTCCAGTTAAAGTTGGGATGATTTTTTAAACCTAGGTTATACTAGTTTGAATATGGGATATTTTCCTTATTATTTATGGCATTCAAGTTTCTAGTGATGATTGTGAATCTACCATTTGGCCTAATGAATTCTCTTCAATCATTGCAATTTGTTGAGAAAAATTCATTCCAAATTGGTCTAACTCCCTTGAAATTGCAGCAACTTGATTTGCAAACATGGCAAAAGCATCAGTTTCATGAATATTAGCTACTTTCTTAAGTTTTACCCTTTTATAAGGTCATTGAAAATTATTTTAGCCATCTCTTTAATTAAAGCATAAGCGTCATGAAATGGTTTTGACATCAATGAACCACCACCAGCGACATCGATAATAGATCTAAGAGATCCAACTAATCTATTATAAAAGGTTTGAATGATAAATCAATCTGGTATAGCATAGTGTGGACACTTTCTCAGTAGTTCTTTAAAGCGTTCTCATGCTTCATAAATAGATTCCCCATTCAAACTGGCAAAAAGATGTAATATCATTTCTAAACTTTGTAGTCTTCATAAATAGATTCCCCTTCAAACTGATTAAAAGATGTAATATCATTTCTAAGCTTCCCAGCTTTATGGTGGAAAATATTTAGCAATGAATTTTTGTGCTAAATCACCCCAAGTTCTGATAGATTCAGGTGATAAAAAACTAACCATATCTTAGCCTTATCCCTTAGTGAGAAAAGAAATAATCTAAAACTTATAGCATCATCTGATACACCATCATATTTAAATATAGCATAAAATTCTAAAAAAATTGGATCTTCAGGCGGTGCTCCCCCAAACTGATTATTTGATGTCATTTGAATAAAAACGGGTTTAAGTTCAAGTGAATTAGCCACTATAGCAGTTTTTGAATACTACAATGAAGTTCATCCACCGTAAGGTTTGCATAATCTCTTAAAGGTCTAAACGCTTCAGCATTTTGATTATTTTGATTTGTCATTTCTTGAAATTTTTGAATTTGTCAATAATTTTAAATTCTTTAATTTTTCTAATAGTTCTTTCAAATTCATAATCATAGGGCACAAGTCTTGTGGAACTTGAAGTACACATACATTACTACAAAACACATAAAATAAAAAACAAACACACAAACAAGAACTTTATATGAAAAAACACTACGATATTTTTATAATAAATCTAAAAGTTTAAATAAGACTTTATAAAAATATAGAAATTTTATTTTCTAAGAATTTCTTTAAAAATTTTGTAATTATCCCCGGCAACGGCACCAAAAACTTGAACTCGATTCTCTTTATAGATGTCAAATACGATGTATGTGATTATATGCTTAATTTACTTAATAATGATTCCTACTTTGCATCAAAGCCAAAAACTTGATCCCAAACTAAAGTTAGGTAAATTTTTCACTATGAAGCAAATAAGAATACAGTTATAATATTCAAAATAGGGGACTACGCAAGTATACATGTCGTTATCACATAATATAGGACTTTTTTATTAAGCCCCGGATATTGGATCCAATGGGATAACTAACAATATGCAACTTACAAAATAAGAGAAATTAGAATGCAAATTTTAATTGGCAAAGTATTCTTACTTAAACTCTAGAGGATATAATAGGAAGGAAAATTTGATTCTTTTCTTTTGTAATTTTCTATAATTGAAAATAAAGTAAGAAATTAATTAACTTAACTAAATACTTGTAAGATGAAGGCAATATAAATAAAATATTTTTTTCCTTATCATGAATTTGTAACAAGTAAATGAATTTTGTTGTGGAAGTATTCTAATTGTGTTGTATCAAATAGAAGCAATAATATTCCTTACCTTTACTAGATATGTTATAAAGAATATTGACTAATCTATAGTTTGAATAGTCTTGATGACTAGCTAGGTAGAGAAGATACTAGCTCTCACTCTAGATTTCTCTCTTCTGCCTCCACTTGGGGGCTAACATCTCGTATCAGAACCTAAATCTATAAATCAAATTGGGGACTTTAGCCTGTCAATCTAAAGACCTCTAATTTAATACCCTTCAAAGTTTATTTCCTTATTTATTTGCACTAAATCCCATGAACTACATTCTCATCCATGAAATCAAATGTGATTCATACCATTTGTTGACTGAGATAATATCATCTTGGATCTTACATGTTCTCACAAGAGGTATTAACATCTTAATTAGCTAAATCAAGAAGTAAATGAAGTACAAGGTTTAAAATCATCAAAACTTCTTCCAACATTAAAGTCTAATACTTCACACAACTTCCTTTTAATACTTAATCACTTATCATTTTAAGGAAAAAGATAAAAAAAACCTACTCATAATTCATGTAGAAAACACAACTACACATGAGTTTAAAAGTAGAAATCATGCACACAAACATAAAGCCTAAATTAAAATCAAATATAGTCACAAAGATAAACACTTATCTCAAATCTTCTCCACCAAATGTCTTGAAGTTATTTTGAATTCTCTTCCTTCACTCACAATACAAATTAAAACTTAAAATAAGATAAAAAAGATGGTCGGTGGTGGTGGCGGCGGTTACTTTGGATGGATGGATGATGATTGGTTCGCATCTTCCTTTGATGATCCAAGTCATATTTAAAAAATATCCAAGGGGTGCCTCGGTATCTCTTCAAAATGTGTCTTTATTCAATGAATCTTCTAGAAGTTGTCTCCTTTCAAAAGCTAATTGAATGAATTTTCATGTCCATGAACTATTTTCCATGATTTTACTAAGGATTTCTTCAAACATGTCTTCAAAAATTTGTTCAAATTCAATGAATCATCAAATAACTACTCGTGGCGCTTAAGCGCGGGTACCTCGAGCTTAGGTGTTGCTCTCTATGTATAACTAGCGCGTACGCGCCAGTCCTGGGCTCTTAGGCACCTCAGTTCTTTTTTGCTCCTTCTTCATTTTTGCTCAAAATTTGATCATTTTTCACTTCTTTTACCATTTTTCATCCATTTGATTGTACCTAAAAGAAAAACACACAAATATCTTTCATTAAAGTGCAATATTTCAAAAATATGTATAAAAATGTGTACAAAAAGACTATATATTTTAGGTGTGTCAGTAACTTATTCACTTGGTATCGCGGTAAGACCTTTGAGGCTGGACAGATTTGTGGCTAATGCTTCTTGGATGGATTCTTTCCAAGCTACTTCAGTGACACATCTATCTATTACCTACTTTAATCATGCCCTTATTATTCTTACTGTTAATTTGGTTTCTAAACCTAAAGGTTATCAGTTTAGATTTTTAAATATGTGGACTCTTCATCAATCTTTTTTGTAGTTTATCGAAGATCATTGGTTATCGGATATTGAGGGCAATGTGGCAGCTTTTTGCATAAGAACTAGGTGGCTAAGTTGAGGAAGTGAAATTGGGAGGTTTTTGGGAATCTTTACACTTTAATTCTTTCTGTTAGGACTAATTTGAAAATGTTGGAGGAGGATTTTAGCAATAACTTATTTGAGCATCATGTTCTTTTAGCTTGTGAGGATGTGCTTATTAGTGCTTTTAATATGGAAGAGCCCTTTTATAAACAGAAGGATGCCCAAGTTTGTTGATGGAGATATGAATTGTCCCTATTTTCATGCTTTTATTAAAAAAAGAAGATTGAATAATAATATCATCAGAATCAAACAAAAGAATGGTAATATTCTTTATGATCATGCTCTCATTGAGGTTGATGGTATTGAATATTATTTTAAACCTTTTAAAAAAGATATTGGTGCTCTGGATAATATTAATGTTACCCTTTTCACTGACAATTATGATTAAAATGCTAATATTGATCTTACTTGTATTCCTAATGAGGTGGAGATTAAACAGGCTCGGGATAGTATTAACAACAATAAATCAGCTGGATTAGATGGTTTTACTGTTGCTTTCTATAGGGTTTGATCGGATGTGATTAGTAAGGATGTTATTTGTGTTGTTCAAGATGTTTTTAAAGATCTTGATCTACCATGATATTTTAAAACCTCTAACTTAGTTCTTATTTCTAAAGCTAAAGATGGTCTACATTGGGAGGGTTTTGGACCTACTAGTCTCAATACTGTTATTTTTAGTGGTTTCCAAAATTGTGGTAAGTTGTCTACATCCTTTTCTTAGCAAGCTGGCTTTTGAGCAGCACTCTACTTTTATTAAAGGTATATAAATTGGTGAAAATGCCCTTATTGTTCAAGAGTTAGTTCACAAATGACCAGTTTGTCAAGTAAATGAAGAATCAATGAAAATATTATTACAAATTGTTTGAATAAAAGTAATCTTCAAAACATTCTCATCCCACACATCATTATTTTTTATTTCAAGGAGAAAGAAAATAAAACTACTCATAAATTATGGGGATAACAAAACAAAACAACATATATATAAAAACTAAGTTTACAAGATAAATCATAAACAAAAGTACAAATACTTATCACAAACTTCTCCCTAAGCAATCCTCCAAAGTTTTTTGATAGAACTCGAGTCCACATAACTCACACAAGACTCTACAATCACCAAACTCTCACTATAGTGGTCACCCACCACAATAGTGGCCTAAACTACTAAAAAAATAAAGTTTTTCTATTTTTCTCTCCTTTTAGATGTGTAGAAATGACTTTTATATATAGAGCTCTAAAAATAACCAAGGTTCACTTAAGGCACATTTTCGAAATTCATCCAAATTCATTGAACCTTGGAGAAACTATTTCTGGCACTTAGGGGCCCAACCATTATGCCTAGGCGCGAGCCATCGAGTCCCCCTGGTGCCTAGGTGTTAGCTCCAGGCGCCTACGCGCCAAGTCACCCTTTGTCTTTGGCCTCATTTTTTTGTTTTTTTTTCTTTTAAATTTCATTTTTTGCACATGAAATCAAAAACACAGAAAATATCTTTCATTAAAGTGTAATATCATCATAAATAACCATAAAATACACATAAAATATGTAATTTTAAGGTGTGTCATCATTCAATAGATCTTTATAGATCTGAGATGAATTATTGTTCAAGTTGTAGGTTTTGTTTTGTTTGTACATTACAGCTTCATAAGTTTTAATTTTTATATATTTCATGAACTTTGTTTATTTTTAATAGGATTATCTTTTAATTTTAATATGATTTTAATAGGATTAGATATTTAATTTTTATTTGTATTTAATAGGATTAACTTTAATTTTTATTCAATTTTTAATAAGATCATATTTTAAATTTTAACTCATAATAAGTTCATATGATCTCTAAGACTCTTGAATTTCATAGAGGTGTTAGTAACTAGATTCTAAACATTAAATTTCTTAAGTTGTGCTTATTTATTGGGTTAATAATCTAAGTATTATTAACAATTACTTAGTGAGTAATACTTTTTAATACTTTGGTTCTTCTTTGTTACTTGATTTGTGGGTGAAGATTTCATTTAATTTTGAGTTTCTTTGGAATAGTTATTAGGGTTTTACTTTGTAACGGTATATTTGTAAAAACTATTTTTTTTACTTAGNTTTCTTCTAAAAATGATAAGTAATTAAGTGTTGGATGGAAGTTGTGTAGAGTATTGATCCTTAACGTTGAAACAAGTTATGATGATTTAAATCCATGTACTTCATTTACTTCTTGAATTGGCTAATCCAGATGCTATTTCCTTATTTATTTGCACTCAACCCCATGAACTACATTCTCATCCATGAAATGAAATGTGATTCATACCATTTGTTGACTGAGATAATACCATCTTGGATCTTATATGTTCTCACAAGAGGTATTAACATCTTAATTAGCTAAATCAAGAAGTAAATGAAGTACAAGGTTTAAAATCATCACAACTTCTTCCAACATTAAAGTCTAATACTTCACATAACTTCCTTTTAATACTTAATCACTTATCATTTTAAGGAAAAAGATAAAAAAACCTACTCATAATTCATGTAGAAAACATAACTACACATGAGTTTAAAAGTAGAAATCATGCACACAAACATAAAGCCTAAATTAAAATCAAATATAGTCACAAAGATAAACACTTATCTCAAATCTTCTCCACCAAATGTCTTGAAGTTATTTTGAATTCTCTTCCTTCACTCACAATACAAATTAAAACTCAAAATAAGATAAAAAATATGGTCTGTGGTGGTGGCGGCGGTTACTTTGGATGGATGGATGATGATTGGTTGGCATCTTCCTTTGATGATCTAAGTCATATTTAAAAAATTACCAAGGGGTACCTTGGTATCTCTTCAAAATATGTCTTCATTCAATGAATATTCTAGAAGTTGTCTCCTTTCAAAAGCCAATTGAATGAATTTTCATGTCCATGAACTATTTTCCATGATTTTACCAAAAATTTCTTCAAACACGTCTTCAAAAATTCGTCCAAATTCAATGAATCATCAAATAACTACTTGTGTCGCTTAAGCGTGGGGTACCTCGCGCTTAGGTGTTGCTCTCTGTGTATAACTGGCGCGTACGCGCCAGTCCTGGGCGCTTAGGCGCCTCAGTTCTTTTTTGCTCCTTCTTCATTTTTGCTCGAAATTTGGTCATTTTTCACTCATTTTACCATTTTTCGTCCATTTGATTGTACCTAAAAGAAAAACATACAAATATCTTTCATTAAAGCGCAATATTTCAAAAATATGTATAAAAATGTGTACAAAAAAACTATATATTTTAGGAGTATCAGTAACTTATTCACTTGGTATTGCGGTAAGACCTTTGATGCTGGATAAATTTGTGGCTAATGTTTCTTGGATGGATTCTTTCCAAGCTACTTCAGTGACACATCTATCTATTACCTACTTTGATCATGCCCTTATTATCTTACTGTTAATTTAGTTTCTAAACCTAAAGGTTATCAGTTTAGATTTTTAAATATGTGGACTCTTCATCAATCATTTTTGTAGTTTATCGAAGATCATTGGTTATCGGATATTGAGGACAATGTGGCAGCTTTTTGCATAAGGACTAGGTGGTTAAGTTGAGGAAGTGGAATTGGGAGGTTTTTGGGAATCTTTACACTTTAATTCTTTATGTTAGGACTAATTTGAAAATGTTGGAGGAGGATTTTAGCAATAACTTAATTGAGCATCATGTTCTTTTGGCTTGTGAGGATGTGCTTGCTAGTGCTTTTAATATGGAACAGTCCTTTTATAAACAGAAGGATGCCCAAGTTTGTTGATGGAGATATGAATTGTTCCTATTTTCATGCTTTTATTAAAAAAAGAAGAATGAATAATAATATCATCAGAATCAAACAAAATAATGGTAATATTCTTTATGATCATGCTCTCATTGAGGTTGATGGTATTGAATATTATTCTAAACCTTTTAAAAAAGATATTAGTGCTCTGGATAATATTAATGTTACCCTTTTCACTGATGATTATGATTAAAATGCTAATATTGATCTTACTGTATTCCTAATGAGGTGGAGATTAAACAGGCTTGGGATAGTATTAACAACAATAAATCAGCTGGATCAGATGGTTTTACTGCTGCTTTCTATAGGGTTAGATCGGATGTGATTAGTAAGGATGTTATTTGTGTTGTTCAAGATGTTTTTAAAGATCTTGATCTACCATGATATTTTAAAACCTCTAACTTAGTTCTTATTTCTAAAGCTAAAGATGGTCTACATTGGGAGGGTTTTGGACCTATTAGTCTCAATACTATTATTTCTAGTGGTTTCCAAAATTGTGGTAAGTTGTCTACATCATTTTCTTAGCAAGCTGGCTTCTGAGCAGCACTCTACTTTTATTAAAGGTATATACATTGGTGAAAATGCCCTTATTGTTCAAGAGTTAGTTCACAAATGACCAGTTTGCCAAGTAAATGAAGAATCAATGAAAATATTATCACAAATTGTTTGAATAAAAGTAATCTTGAAAACATTCTCATCCCACACATCATTATTTTTTATTTCAAGGATAAAGAAAATAAAACTACTCATAAATTATGGGGATAACAAAACAAAACAACATATATATAAAAACCAAGTTTACAATATAAATCATAAACAAAAGTACAAATACTTATCACAAACTTCTCCCTAAGCAATTCTCCAAAGTTTTTTTATAGAACTTGAGTCCACATAACTCACACAAGACTCTACAATCACCAAACTCTTACTATAGTGGTTGCCCACCACTATAGTGGCCTAAACTACTAAAAAAATAAAGTTTTTTCTGTTTTTCTCTCCTTTTAGATGTGTAGAAATGTCTTTTATATATATAGCTCTAAAAATAACCAAGGTTCACTTAAGGCACATTTTCGAAATTCATCCAAATTCATTGAATCTTGGAGAAACTATTTCTGGCACCTAGGGACCCAACCGTTACGCCTAGGCGCGAGCCATCGAGTCCCGCTGGCGCCTACGCGCCAGGTCACCTTTTGTCTTTGGCCTCATTTGACCCACCCATTTTTGCTTTTTTTTCTCTTAAATTTTATTTTTTGCACATGAAATCAAAAACACATAAAATATCTTTCATTAAAGTGTAATATCATTATAAATAACCATAAAATACACATAAAATATGTAATTTTAAGGTTTGTCATCATTCAATAGATCTTTATAGATCTGAGATGAATTATTGTTCAAGTTGTAGGTTTTGTTTTGTTTGTACATTACAGCTTCATAAGTTTTAATTTTTATATATTTCATGAACTTTGTTTATTTTTAATAGGATTATCTTTTAATTTTAATATGATTTTAATAGGATTAGATATTTAACTTTTATTTGTATTTAATAGGATTAACTTTAATTTTTATATAATTTTTAAAAAGATCATACTTTAAATTTTAACTCATAATAAGTTCATATGATCTCTAAGACTCCTGGATTTCATAGAGGTGTTAGTAACTAGATTCTAAACATTAAAGTTCTCAAGTTGTGTTTATTTATTGGGTTAATAATCTAAGTATTATTAACAATTACTTAGTGAGTAATACTTTTTAATACTTTGGTTCTTCTTTGTTACTTGATTTGTGGGTGAAGATTTCATTTAATTTTGAGTTTCTTTGGAATAGTTATTAGGGTTTTACTTTATAACGGTATATTTGTAAAAACTATTTTTTTTTACTTAATCAACTAAATAGCAAAGTCTAAAATAATAAAAGAGATTAAGGGCATATTGGTAACTTCGAGAAATTACATATGTGACCTTCCTCAACTTTTCAATTATGAGTTTTGTTAAAATTTACTAATTTGTCTTTTATTAATGAGATTTAATTAAATTTACCAATTTTTAAACTTTTCAATTATTCAATTTAACCAAATGATAGATTTGTAAATCTTCAATTTTGTCAGTTTTTTATTAAATTTTGATTGATTTGGCTTGTTAATTTTTACTAATTTCTCTCGAGGTATTTTAAATATTAATTTAGTCATTTTACCCATGATTTGTAATTATTATAATTTTTATGAATTAATAAAGTGCAATCTTTCTTATTTTTAATAATTATAAATTTACCCTTTCATGTAATTTTTCTTTCCAAGTTTGAGTTTTCTTTTATTACTTCATTTTGCTTAACTAATAGGTCCAATTATTAAAATTTAAGGGTTAATTATATTTTTTAATTAAGGTTTATAGGGAAAGGGTTAAAGTGTAAATTTTAATTTACAAATATACCCTTAATTTCACATTAATGGTTAAATTCCAAAGAGTGAAAATATCATTTTTTTTCATCGATTTACTATTTTAATGTCCTCTTTAATTTTTTTTTTTATTTTGTAACTTTTTGATGCTATTTTCTTTTTCATAATTATATTTAAAATTATTTACTAATTTCAAAGAAAATTATACTTTTTTAATTAAATGTTTGTTTCAGACTTTAGAAAAATTGTGGGAAGTTCACATAATCAGAGGCCTTAATCAAATTTTTACTTTATTTTGATTTATAATTAATTTTTAAAAAATTTATAACTTACAAATAGTTTTAATCAATCTCTGAATTAATTATGGGTTAACTTGTCCAAGTTTTATTTTTCCTTCATTCTCCATGTTTTATCAAGTTTAAAAGATTTACTTTCATATTCATAATTTTTATTTATTTAGTTATACATTTTTAAAATTTCCCCCAATTTTCTATACTTACTTAAATCTATAAATCTAAAAATTTCCTGTTTAAAATGCTGACTAAGTCAGCCGCCATGTCAACCTTGTATTTTGTTAATCACTACATGGCACTCTGTGATTCAATTTCATTTGCACATTGGCATCCAATCCCGTGCACTGATCCATCACATTGTTCCTTGATTGATTTAATCTATGTCGTTTATTTCTAATTCATGAAAATGAACTGCATCCATTCATCATCCTCAAATGGAAAGTGAATGTGAGTTATCTATGATCAAATGATTGATTTGTGCAATCCTACGTGCCAAACTAAGATCCATCGCATCCAAATTGTTCTCTAGGCCCTAAGGTCACATCTTATAGCTAGGGTTGCATGAATTGAAATTGTTCTTCATAAAGGACCAAAGTAGAGCACAAAATTGTTGCTTTAAACCTATGTATTAGCCCAAGAGGTTTTTCCTCGGTCGGTTGCTTGATTCATCATCAATTAGCTTTAATGCACCTCCCTTAAGCTATAATTGAGTCAGTGGTGTGTCCTTCTATGCTTTTGAACCAAAGGGGTGCACTGGTTGATCTTGAATAGGGCCGAAGGTTCAAGGGCAGAAGGAATATCATGGAGGAATTGGTTTTAGGGTTTGTGGAAGCTAATGGAAAGGTCAATTTAGTGCTTTGATGAGTTTGAGTGAGAAGTCCTATTGTAGCTTGGAGAGATTAGTGAGGTAATGGCAGTGACTTGAGCTTAAGATGGAGGCAAATTAATGAGGGATATTAGCTAAGTAATTTGATGGGATTTTGGTAGAGTTTTAGCTAAAGGAAAGGAGGTATTGCTTGTATGAGGAGCTCTCAAGATGGGCTTTAAATAGCCATGGGAGGCCATGGGGGAGCTTCGGCTGGCTTTCAAAAGATTAGTTTATCCTTGGGAAGGAACTAGGGTTAGGGTAGGCTTTTTTTTTAGTTTGGTTTAGTTTCTTCTTGTTTTGGGTAAGTGAGTAAAGATGGCAAATTCCTTACAATTTGGTTCACCCCATTAAGTTTTAGGTTACTTTGGATGACGTTGGGTGGTTTGGAATTACATAGGAGAACTTATCTTATCATCGTCAAAAATGGTTATGAGAATGGATTTAGGGTATGGTCACTTGGGGGGCTTGGATTGTTGGATTTCAATTGGCGAGAGATTGCTTGGTGGCTTGGATTTATCTTGCACTTGCCCTGGCCTTAGCTTTAGTTGACTTTCCATGCAGAGGATTAACGACTTGAAGTTGGTGGCTTGTCATGATTGTTTGGTGGCTTGGATTTTCATTGGCTCATGGGGAGCTTGAGGTGGCTCAAAATTTTGGATTGTGTTTAAGTTTGAGCTTAGTTTGGTGGTAGGATGATGTTTGATTTGGATTTAAGCGGCTTTGGTTTGATTTGATTTGGATTTTAGTTAGTTTGATTTCATGATTTTAATGGATTTTAGATCTTGACTTGATTTAATTTTGATGGTTTTAACTTTTTGGAGTTTAGTTTGATTTAAATTTGGATTGGTACTTAGTAAATTTAGTTATGCTTGATTTCAATTTTGAGTTTGACTTTAGGTGAACTTATAACTTCATTTAAATTTTGTCTTCCTTTAACATTAATTTCACAAGGTGACTTTAATGTGTGATTTTAATTTTATTGAATTTTATTTTCATTTTGTAATTTTTCCCTTTTTTTTTTNATTTTTTCTTCCTTTAACTTTAATTTCACAAGGTGACTTTAATGTGTGATTTTAATTTTATTGAATTTTATTTTCATTTTGTATTTTTTCCCTTTTTTTTAAAATTTGGAGATTTTAGTGAGTCTAGTTTATTTTCAATTTTCTCTCTAATTATTTAGTCTTTAATGAACTTGAACCTTTTGGATTTTAATTTTATATGATTGATTTTTAATTTTCTCATTTTTTTTTTATTTTCATTTTGTTACATTTGAAATTATAGGTTCGGACTTTAGGGACAACTTTAGGTGACTTTATTATAATTTTGCTTTTACTTTTAAGTTTTAATGAGTTTTGATTTATTTTAATCTCAATTTGATAAATTCATGTTTTATCTTTTGAAATTTCAATTTGGTGGTCTTACATCAATGAATTTATTTTATTTTTTTTTTGGTAATTCATTTTCTTGATTTTAATTCTACTTTGTGAATCTATTTTTTTTCCTTTTTTGAAGTGTTAATGAGCTTTAATTTTAATTTCACTTTTTGGGTCAATTTATTGACATTGGACATCCTTATTTTTAATTTTGGTTTAATTAGGTGATTTTTATTTTATTTTCTCTTTTATTAAAAGAAACCTATATAAGTTTAAAATGAGCATCATACTCAATGTACTCTTTATGAACTAAAGAAAAAGTGACCCAAAGAGCTTGGAGAGAGAGGTGTAAAGTTTCCAATAAGAGAGACCAAATAGAAGACTAAATTCTAGGGTCAAAGGGTAGGTTAAGACACTCCTAAGTATATAACAACTAAACTTAAGCTTAAATAACTTGATTTTAACCAACTCAACCAAAGATTATGGGTTTAAACCCAAGAAAATGAAACTATAAAGAGTGAAGAGATGATTTCAAGTCCTAGCTTGGTATTGGTTTCTTCATTAGTCTTCTTGGAGAACCACTAAGAAAACCCTAAAGGTAGATCCTAGGCTCTAGAGAGAGAACATAATATATCTCATGTAAAAATTAGGTCAACATGAATTTTTTTTGTCATATTTGATTATTTAAATAATTAGATATTTGAAATATATGTTGAATAACATAGAATAAACTAACATTTTTTTTTGGGTAACTCGACTAGGAAATAACTTTTCTCTCCATCTTTGTCCAATAGTTTTACCTTCATACATCGTGAGTTTGTATTCCTTTACAGGCTAAACTACAATTCGTCTGCTGGTAATCTTACTCATTTTGCTTTTAGTAAGTATTGTCAACATCATTTCTTTGATTTTAGAACAACCTGTTTAAACATTCCTAAATAAAAAATTATTAGAATCTCCTAAATTCTAAATTTATGGAACACCAATAAAATTTGATTTGTCAAGATAAAACAACCTTGTTTAAAAACAATTTGGCATTCCATAATCCTGAGGTTGGGTCCACCTTTCTTCGATCTCTTCTTTTTCAAGCCAACTTTCTATTCTTTCATGGTTGTTTTTTAATAACAATTTTAAGCCATCATTTTTTCTAGAACTTGTTCCTTTTGAACTTTTCAATCATATATAAATTTGTTTGCAATTTAAAAAATTAAAATTTAAAATAACTTGATAAATCTTGGAACTCCCAGTAAATCAAACAATCTATGAAGTTTTCTTCTATTTTAAAACCTCCACAACCAATATGAAGCACTAAACTAATTATTTAATTTTTTCAACTTTTAGAAATGGTTTCCCCTGAGTTGATCTTCTCTTTTGAGACTAGTTTGATCTTCGTAGTCTGCAAGACAGCCTTGCCTCCATAATAATTTCTTAAGTTCAACACGGGCTTTCAAGACTTAAAATGACCTATGGTAACTTTGCTTTTGTTATCATGAGTGCTAAAGCTGTGAAGGTTAAAAAGTGTACAGGATTATCATTTCAAGTTTAAGATGGAAATTCTAATACTATCAATAGGATAAATTGGAACTTTGTCTGAGTCTAAGAAACTGTCATTTCTAAAACACCACAGAAGCCTGAAATTTTGAACATAAAGTCAGACACTGCTAATGAAGATATCAATCTTATTAGGTATGAAGTTCCTCCAGCAACTTTTAAGATTAGATCTACCTAGAGGTCTGCACCTTCGACCCAAACCCAATATAAGAATAAGAACAAAAAAGTACCTAAGGTAAAGAATGTAAATAATTAATGAGGTAAAGAAGATGGATTATGAATAGGGATCTATGCTTCTTGAGACTTCGTCTCTTTTAGGAGGTAGTAAGTTTCACCCTCTATCTATTGGATATGAGAAAGAGGTTGTTTAAAGGATTACTGCTACTCGGCCACAATCATTTATATGACTACACCCTTGAAAAGAAGATTCAACTGATACGTTGAATTGCTTAATGGATTAGTGAAGACTTTTGTTGAATTACAAAATGTTCTCTTCAAGTAGTTTATTGGAGCCCAACAACATATCACCGTTGATGATTTGGTTGTTAAAAAAATAGAAAACCAAAGAGACCCTTGTAGAATACATATTAAGATGGAGGAATTTAAGCATGAATGAAAACTACATCTCCATGAACAATACACCGTCGAGATTCTTCTCAAGACTATACATGGACTTGTAACTTTTCTTTTAAAGGGATTCACAATCAAGGGCTATGAAAAGTTACTTCGAAAAGCAGGTAGTTTACAAAAAGTTAAGCAACTAAATTTTCTTGAAGAGCCCAACAATGCCAAAGTTGATAAAAGTCTTTGAGAATAAGTGAGGGAATGTCTTGGATGTAGACAAGGGGAAACAACTGTTATAGATACAATCAGAGTAACAACAGCAGCAGCAGAACATTTGTTCTTTTTAACTTTTATAGTATGCCCAACAACCACAGTATCAGTCTCCTTAGCATAGTCAGTAGTTATCTCAATAGAGGTTCCCTCAAATTGAAGGTTACATCTTACTATGGATGATCACAAGAATAAGACATACATTCAAAACAAAATCAATTGAAAATATGTTTTGCAACCTAATCAAGAAACCAGAGCCATGTTGCGAGAGCCAAAAAGATTAGAAAAAGTTGGTAAGAAAGATCATCCAAAGTATTGCTCTTTTTACCCGAAGGTCAGTAGTCATTCTATAGAAGACTATTTTAGCTTTTAAGGACCAGTTGGACTTCAATATCAAGTGGTGTCAAATGAATATATGAAAGAATCTGAAAGGGTTCTGTCAATATTATTTCAGTTGATCTGATTGTTCCATCCAACTGTCATGAAAAAAAGATGGTTGGAGCATAGTTTGATATATGACTTCCAAGAAGATCTTTAATAATATCCAAACGTCAATAGCCCAAGCATTGATTGAAATGAAAAGCCTACAAAGCCAATCTTCTGTATCATACCAAAATAAGATTTCCCAATAGAGCCCAAGAAGAAAATCGAGAAGAAGTTTGAAGTTATCAAAGATAGAATAGTGGTTGCTAGTATTCCTAGGTTGGATATGACGAACCAAAGTGAGAAATCCCTCAAGCTACTGACTCTTAAAATTTTTTTTCTTTGTTCCTCTGAGAATTTATAATACCAAGCATCATTATTTTGATTAAATTTCATCTATTTTCAAACGACTACATTTCTAAAAATTTTTAAAAAAACTAACTATTTTCAGTCATAATCTCAATCTCAATGACAATTCTCAAATCTTAATCAAGATGGATCGGTAAAAGATGACAGTTACTTCAGATAGTGAAGCTTCTGTTTTCCAGTTTCAGGGNGATTTCTTTATTATCAACAACTTTTCAGGACTGGTCTTTGCTTGGGGGCATTATATGCTTATCCCGAAATAAGTAGTCTCTAGGTTTATGCCATTCATTAGAAGAATTTGCTCTTTTCACGAGTGTCTTGGCTTTCTTGTGAAAAAGATCCATTCCTATTTTACCTATCCTTCTTGTTGAGGTTTGTTAAGGATCCTATTTCTATTCTCTTAGGTGTCTATGCTTTGAAGAAGTGAGTTCAAGCTGAAGAAGTGAGTTATTGCATATTTCGTATAGAGATATTTTTTTGTAAAGTCGTTTGAACTATCTCAAGAAACAAGTACAGAAGTTCAATTTAAATTTCATAAAAAGTATTAAATGTGATATTTTTCCAAACTTAAATATTTATTGTCGCTCGGGGTATTTATAGGATCACATAGAAACAAAAGTGGATCTTTATATGCATCATCAGACTTTTTTTGCTTTAAAGATAGGACAGTTCTTCTAGAAGAGATGAAGGTTCCGCTTGTCAACGTGGAAGAGATTCTTCGTCATAGAGGGCAAAAGACTAGTTCTCGAACGAAAGAAGACATAGTTTAAATCGAAAGAAGAACCTCAGAAGAGAGTTAAAATGTCGGAGGAAAAAGGAATCCACAGGGGGGTTTCTCTATAGGATCGTCGAGGCAGAACAATTTCTTATAACCACTTCGAGGCAGCCTTTCTAAGATAAAGGATGGTAGAGGGGGAATCCTCTGTTGAACAGGAGATTTGCTTACCTGGAAAAGCACCCCATGAATGATTCGACGGAGACACATGTTTATGTCGTGCCAGAAGGGTNCCACTTCGAGGCAGCCTTTCTAAGATAAAGGATGGTAGAGGGGGAATCCTCTGTTGAACAGGAGATTTGCTTGCCTGCAAAAGCACCCCATGAATGATTCGACGGAGACACATGTTTATGTCGTGCCAGAAGGGGCGGAATTGCATCTTACTGCGGTTGTTGTTGATCCGAATATTTCCAGTGGAGTGTTTTTTGACGCACATCNTGCATCTTACTGCGGTTGTTGTTGATCCGAATATTTCCAGTGGAGTGTTTTTTGACGCACATCTTTTTTTTTCTTTTTTTTCTTTTTGCTTTCGAACTAACGAATAATTTATGATTATTAGATATCGATTTTATAAGCAAGTTGAAAGACTAAATTTCTCATCAGAATAAGATGCTAGAGGACCTGGTGCGAAAGGAGGTAATATCCCTCGTGGATCAAACCGTTGGTGATGCGGTTTCATATCAGAATGATGATGGTCTATACTTTAAAGGTAACGTAATGCAATCTCATCAATCTGAAGCTTCTCCCCTTGGTGACTTCGATAATTTGTTGCTTTCAGAGGAATTGATGAGGCGGGATGTAAGAGAGCTCGGGATAAATAAAATGGAGACCATGGTCCTATCTGAAATGGGAGATTCTACTACCGGTGATGTCACAGATGCTGGAGAATTCATCTGGTCATGAAGGAGGCCTGCAGCCCAACCAAGGAGATCATATCCGATCCTATGCCTGATTTTGTCACCTTGAAACCACTCAGTGTGCTTATTCATTCGGGATATTTCGATGGCATTTGATTTTGGAAAGAAATGAGGATCTCTACTGCCAAGAAAGCTTTGAAAAAGTTCCTAAGAGGAGGAGATCTAGGCTAATCGGAGTGTTTTTTTTATAATGTCATGACTTTAAGAGCAACAAGGGACGAAACTTCTAACACAAAATTTGTGTTTTTTATAAACAGTTCCGCTCTGACTTGTGGTTTCCATTGTGTGCAGAACTAGTCAACATTTTGAATTTTTTTGGGGCTTGTTTTGACTCGCAAAAGCCCTAACTTGATAGAGAACATGATGGTGGTAATCATGTAGACTCGTGTCGAGGGCCTTTATTGGGCAACAAACCTGTTCTGGCATGTGTTCCAAGAGAAGACGCAAAGTAATGGCTTAGACGTGTTTTCCTAGTCGTTGAAGGTAGTTGAATTGGTCAATAAAATGATTATTAAGNNTATATATATATATATATATATATCTCCGTGTGTACATGTATGCAGTGATGTAAATGAACCAATATGCTTAAAGGGTAGCTTGAACTCGACCCGATTAAAACTTGATCATGTTTGTTCAAATTTGAAAAAAAAACTTCATATTTTATTTTAAACTCGAAAGTTAAATGAACAAAATTTGAACAGTCTTAACTTTTTTAAAATGTTATCGAACAAACTTATTTACTGTTCAAAAGTAACTTGTTAAATGCTCCATACATGAATGATATATTATTTAAATAAATTTTGATTAATTAAAATATTTAATTATTAAATATATAGTACAATTAAAATTCAATGTGCATATAAATTTAATGCAATTTTGTCTAACTATTGTAATTCATTGAACTAGTTTGTTAATACTTGTTTATCTTATTTGATTGCAAGAAGGCTTACTCACATATGATCATACAATTTTATGATAAAGACCTATTTTTGCTCAGCCAGTGTCTCCTATATCTCCTCTAATAGCTTTATAAAACTCATAAATTTGATTACCTTATAATTGTGACACTTCTGAATATCTTCTCTTTCCAAACATTGATATCAAAATATCTCTCATATTCATGTTTTTTATTCTTTTAATCAACCAAACTAAAAAAAATTTGTATGCATTATAGTTCAATATATTTCCTAACACTCCAAACCCAAATCACACATNATCAAAATATCTCTCATATTCATGTTTTTTATTCTTTTAATCAACCAAACTAAAAAAAATTTGTATGCATTAAAGTTCAATATATTTCCTAACACTCCAAATCCAAATCACACAGACATGATGATTAGTCTTTATGCAAATTCATCAAAACTAAACCAACATTATTTGTTCTAATAAATCTATAATATAACTAGTATATCTACCATCTATTCCAAAAGACTAACTTCGTGCATTTAATAGCTTCTCAAAATAATATTTCAATATTTCTTAGAAAAAAATATTCAATATTAATACTGTTGAATTCTTTTGAGGCGTACGGTCTCATATTGTTTGAGAGTACATACAACACGGCAAAAGATCTTGTATCGCAAAGGGAATGATAGAGATAGATGGATGAATCTTTTGAGGGAATCTTAGAAATGTATTGAATTTCAATTTCTGGCTGTCAAAATGACTCGTCGTTCGTGAACAACTCATGTTTGTCTCGTTAAGTTGCTCTTATTCGATTAGTTTATTAAGCAAACGAGTCGACCACAAACAAATTTTTTGCGCTCGACATATAAATGAGCTGAACACATAAAATTTTGTTCATTTATGTTCGGCTCGNACATTTTATAGCTAGGGTTGCATGAATTGAAATTGTTCTTCATAAAGGACCAAAGTAGAGCACAAAATTGTTTCTTTAAACCTATATATTAGCCCAAGAGGTTTTTCCTCGGTCGGTTGCTTGATTCATCATTAATTAGCTTTAATGCACCTCCCTTAATCTATAATTGAGTCATTGTTGTGTCCTTCTATTCTTTTGAACCAAAGGGGTGCACTGGTTGACCTTGGNAAATAACTTTTCTCTCCATCTTCGTCTAGTAGTTTTACCTTCATACATCGTGAGTTTGTATTCCTTTACAGGTTGAACTACCATTCGTCTGCTGGTAGTCATACTCATTTTGGTTTTAGATAAGTATTGTCAACATCATTTCTTTGATTTTAGAACTGCATGTTTAAACATTCCTAAATAAAAAATTATTAGAATCTCCTAAATTCTAAATTTAGGAACCCCAATAAAATTTGATTTGTCAAGATAAAGCAACCTTGTTTAAAAACAATTTGGCATTCCATAATCCTGAGGTTGGGTCCACCTTTCTTCGATCTCTTCTTTTTCAAGCCAACTTTCTGTTCTTTCATGGTTGTTTTTTAATAACAATTTTTAGCCATTATTTTTTTCTAAAACTTGTTCCTTTTGAACTTTTCAATCATATATAAATTTGTTTGCAATTTAAAAAATTAAAATTTAAAATAACTTGTTAAATCTTGGAACTCCCCAGTAAATCAGACAATTTATGAAGTTTTCTTCTATTTTAAAACCTCCACAACCAATATGGAGCACTAAACTAGTTATTTAATTTTTTCAACTTTTAGAAATGGTTTCCCCTGAGTTGATCTTCTCTTTTGAGACTAGTTTGATCTTCGTAATCTGTAAGACAGCCTTACCTCCATAATAATTTCTTAAGTTCAACACGGGGTTTCAAGACTTAAAATGACCTATGGTAACCTTGCTTTTGTTATCATGAGTGCTAAAGCTGTGAAGGTTAAAAAGTGTACAGGATTATCATTTCAAGTTTAAGATGGAAATTCTAATACTATCAATAGGATAAATTGGAAATTTGTCTGAGTATAAGAAACTGTCATTTCTAAAACACCACAGAAGCCTGAAATTTTGAACATAAAGTCAGACGCTGCTAATGAAGATATCAATCTTATTAGGTATGAAGTTCCTCCAACAACTTTTAAGATTAGATCTACCTAGAGGTCTGCACCTTTGACCCAAACCCAGTATAAGAATAAGAACAAAAAAGTACCTAAGGTAAAGAAAGTAAATAATTAATGAGGTAAAGAAGATGGATTATGAATAGGGATCTATGCTTCTTGAGACTTCGCCTCTTTTAGGAGGTAGTAAGTTTCACCCTCTATCTATTGGATATGGGAAAGAGGTTGTCTGAAGGATTACTGTTACTCGGCCACAATCATTTATATGACTACACCCTTGAAAAGAAGATTCAACTGATACGTTGAATTGCTTAATGGATTAGTGAAGACTTTTGTTGAATTACAAAATGTTTTCCTCAAGTAGTTTATTGGAGCCCAGCAACATATCACCGTTGGTGATTTGGTTGTTAAAAAAATAGAAAACCAAAGAGACCCTTGTAGAATACATATTAAGATGGAGGAATTTAAACATGAATGAAAACTACATCTCCATGAACAATACACCATAGATAGAGATTCTTCTCAAGACTATAAATGGACTTGTAGCTTTTCTTTTAAAAGGATTCACAATCAAGGGTTATGAAAAGTTACTTCGAAAAGCAGTTAGTTCACAAAAAGTTAAGCAACTAAATTTTCTTGAAGAGCCCAACAATGCCAAAGTTGATAAAAGTCTTTGAGAAGAAGTGAGGGAATGTGTTGGATGTAGACAAGGGGAAACAACTGCTATAGATACAACCAGAGTAACAACAGCAGCAGCAGAACATTTGTTCTTTTTAACCTATATAGTATGCCCAACAACCACAGTATCAGTCTCCTTAGCATAGTCAGTATTTATGTCAATAGAGGCTCCCTCAAATTGAAGGTGACATCATACTATGGATGATCACAAGAATAAGACATACATTCAAAACAAAATCAATTGAAAATATGTTTTGCAACCTAATCAAGAAACCAGAGCCATGTTGCGAGAGCCAAAAAGATTAGAAAAAGTTGGTAAGAAAGATCATCCAAAATATTGCTCTTTTTACCAGAAGGTCAGTAATCATTCTATAGAAGACTTTTAGCTTTTAAGGACCAGTTGGACTTCAATATCAAGTGGTGTCAAATGAATATGTGAGAACCGAAAAAGGTTTTGTCAAAATTATTTCAGTTGATATGATTGTTCCAGCCAACTGTCATGAAAAATAGATGGTTGGAGCACAATTTGATATATGACGTCTAAGAAGATCTTTAATAATATCCAAAAGTCAACAGCCCAAACATTGTTTGAAATGAAAAGCCTACAAAGCCAATCTTCTGTCTCATACCAAAAGAGGATTTCCCAGTAGAGCCCAAGGAGATCGAGAAGAAGTTTTAAGTTATCAAAGATAGAATAGTGGTTGCTAGTATCCCTTGGTTGGATATGACGAACCAAACTGAGAAATCCCTCAAGCTACTGACTCTAAGATTTTTTTTCTTTGTTCCTCTGAGAATTTATAATACCAAGCATCATTATTTTGATTAAATTTTATCTATTTTCAAACGACTACATTTCTAAAAATTTAAAAAAAAACAAATTATTTTCAGTCATAATCTCAATCTCAACGACAATTCTCAAATCTTAATCAAGATGGATCGGTAAAAGATGACAATGTTACTTCAGATTGTGAAGCTTCTGTTTTCCAGTTTCAGGATACAAAGATATTAATTGAGTTAGAAATATCAGATTTTGAAACGCCCACATATAAACCTTCAAGTGTTACTACATAAACAATCATTCCAACAACAATTTTATGCTAAGTAACAGAACTTAACCTTTGAGATGGAAAAGTACTGTATCCAAAGATGGTGCCAAAAAGCAAGTCAAATTAAATTGTTATTTCATAAAAGCAGGTTAAGGACATACAAGTTGGGGAAGAACCGGGGAAGTCACAATTCAAAATGGACTATAATGTTCTTGCCCATTTAAATATCAGCTAAAAAAA
>JXCR01114151.1:21726-92419 GCA_002079205.1 Phalaenopsis hybrid cultivar | reverse complement strand
CCCTACTCTTAATCTGGTGAATACCTTAGGGATCTATTAAACTTAATATGTTTCGCTTAATGCTATTATCCTTAAAACTTAAGGAATTTCAATACACAACATAGAGTTAGGAAGGTTTTCAAAACTTTACTTTTCCAGCTCTATATACGTAAATGCTCTGACATGCATTTTGAGTTTCAGGTGGTGGAACAAGAAGACTCGCCAGGTACACTTTTACAGTTTACAGCATTTTATAGTTTTTCTTGTACTTTCCTATTGCACTTTTATTTATGCTTGTATTTACATACCTGCATGAGAAAAAAAAAACAAAATTGCATAAATCACCTCCACAACAGTTCAAAATATAAGACAACTCAAAATTTAATCACAAACACAAAACCNCAACGGGATTTCAATTCCGATGACCGACAGCTTCTTACGGGCAAACCCCACACCAAAATTAGTGCCGACAACAGGATTTGAGAAGTCATGTAAGGAATCGAAAAAATTCAACCAACACTCCATAAACTCAAATTGACCCATTAGCAGAGTTTCTGTTTGAGTTGCAAAACAAATATTGATGGGTAACAATCAAATGATAAAAAATGCGTCTAAATAACCAATAATGAAGAACAAATGTCTGATTGATAAATTATGTAAGAATTGACCTACAATGCTCAAGCAACAATAAACTCTATCTCCTAGCTCGAAGCAGGTCAAGCTCTGACAACAATTCCATACATATTATTAACATGATCCATAATTGACAGCATGAAAATCACCCCAACAGCAAATCTCAATAGTTACCTCCATGAAGGTTGTGATAGGATCCACTTAATATGCTTGACATACAATGTGGTCCATCCAAAGTGATGACCTAAGCAAGTGACCAAGACATGCATTAGACTTGGGTCGGGCGAAAACAAATCAGAAAAGTACCAAAATCTCTATAATCATACTCATCCGTTTGGATTCAACAATTTTTTTTAATCAGTTTGACTATCCACCTTGTGAAATGACTCAATGCACCAACTAATTAAATTTACTTCACAATGGGAATTCCTTTCAGCTAATTAAATTCCCTCAACATAGATTTTTGAAATAAAAAGAGTCAAATCAAGGTATGTCAAGCATATAAAGTTTAACACCTTACATATTTTCACAAATTGAGCCAGACTTACAGAAAATAAGGCACAAACAAATATATATAACTACAAAAACATCTTAATAAAGACCGAGTCAGTACTTTCTAATGTCATCTGGAAAAATACAATCGGACCGGAGAAGCCTGTCCAGGATGTTATCCCACCAGAAATGAACAAATCGTCATCAAGATGTTTTGGTCATTCTTGGACTTGAAGTAGACCAACATTCACTTCATCAAGTTTTTAACATATTCTGAGAGCTATACCCAAGCTAGCCTCCACCTTCTCTTATAAAGCAAAGACATGGTACTTTATCTCCTTAATTTATTTCTTTAAAGTAGTGTCTTGGTCATACATCTCTGACATTTTGGTTTTAGCTCATGTTGAAGCATCATTAGAATCCAATCTTTCGATAATAGAAAATAAGTCATCTTTATTTATCTCAAGCTCCCTGTGAATGATGACCAATTATGATACCAAATTCAATACACCCTCTGAAAGGGTGGCTCAATGGACAAGAGATGGTCCTATCAATGATCCTGATTCATCTGCATCCTTTGAAAAATTATTTATAGGACCCCCAACACCCCTTTAAAACTGAACCATCAATGATATAGTCTTGGCCATGAAAACAAGAATGATCTCTGACTCAAAGGTCTTCAAGTCTCCAATCTTTATAAGCTCAATCTGAGCTGATTTGAAGAAGAAAGGAAGAGAATAAGTACAATTTTAGACCTATCACAGCTCTGATACACGCATCCTAAGAAAAATAAAATACGTAGTAAGGGCAAAGTGCAAAAATAAATGTAAAACAAATCATTAACTTTAATTTCATTTATGATTGAAAATTTACAAAAAAACTTTCTAACATTTATTTACAAAGCGTACAAAAGAAAGAATTTTTTTTTAAAGTATGGGAAAAATCTGAGGGTGGGTTTTACATTCAACGACTCTTCATCATCCTCACCGCTCTCTTCTTCCTACCCCTCTTGTCAGTCTAACAGTAGAGTGGCAAACTTCTCCATATTCATTTGTGGGAGATCAACTGTGCTTCACCATGCACCCAATGTTGAAGGAAACCCTTTCCTTGATGAGCCACCAAACGTAGGTGGGAGGATAGCTCAACAAAAAATCATCGAACATCTTCATTGTTTCCATCTAATTCTTCATCGCTTGATTCTTCTTTTATGTGAATAAGAGCAACTATGTTTGTTGAGTGTTTCAGCTTCGACCACCTCCACCCAGTCCTTAGCTACCTTTGCCCTTTCTTCGCCCACTACTAACATTAGCTCAATCTCCTATCGTTCTTTGCATTCCCAAAGAATGAACATCAACTAGAAATGTGATGCTTCCCAAACCATCAATAGAAACCTATCGATTGCTCAAGACATGCCCAAGAGGTTGCGTTTCAGAAGGACCTCTTCGTAAGCGAGAGACCTGATGGCATGAACAATAGTCGAAGGGTAAAAAAGCCACCGTAGGGAATTTAGAATACCAATTTCTTATAAAATCAATTAGAGCAAACTAGCCAATTGAGCTAGTGCTCAGCTTTGTCTCCTCATCTTATAGAAGAACCCATCAAAGTGTGATTCCCTTATACTTCTTCTGAAACAGAAGGGTGGGGGAGGCAAGTCACTTAGATCGATCGTGGGTGCCTTCCCCTTACACCACTCCTCCTCTTAGCAGGGTTCAAACTCAGACTTGGACTCAAGCCCACTTGGGTCTACCATAGAAGGACGATTCACTTTATCCCTGGTCAGAAGGTCGATGAAGGAACAACTGACCTAGGAGGGGAGGAAATAGTTTCTTATCTCTCAACTAAAGCCTCCCCCTCACGCTTGCTCAACTCCATAAGACTCATTGTCTTCTAGGCCTCTTGATTTTGTGTGCCCTAGAAACCTGCAACCAATAAAGAACATTTGGTGGGCACCCTAAAGTTTTCTCTCAATAAGGATTATCTCGCCAGTGGCAAAAAATAATTGAAGAATCAGACTTGGAATAAACTATTTCTACACCTTCCAACTCTCCCACTCTAAGGACCATAAGGGATTTCCATTGACCTACCACTTTAATAGTCTAAGGTTAGGCAAGTTTAGCATGATCGATCACACGGGCCTTCTACTTGGCCATACGGGTGAGGATCGTTGTGCCACTCCGTCCTCTCAAGTGTTGGAGTTCATCTAATCCTCCTAGATCATTTGACCAAATTTTTTCTAGTTGTAACACTCGATTGTTAGTTTTTAGGTCAAGATATTGATGTACCAATCTTTGGTTTCCATCAACACTCTATCTGACCTTTTCTTCTTTGACTTGGCCAGAGTGTCACCAAATGGAATGGTCTGAAGATACCTTGCCAGGGAGAAGAACCAAGGCATTAATTAAGCTTCCGGTCTTTCGCTTTATTTTTCAGACCCAATAGCTAGAACTTGCATTTCGAGGCAAACTAATTGAAGCCATCCAACTCAACTTGAAAGAAAAATACATAGTCAAAAAGCTCTATTGATCATCAGATCCTTGAACGATGACAGAACATGAATAAATTCTTAATGACTGCTATAGATTTGGGTAGTATTTGAGCATGAATGACTCCATAGTAATTGAAGACGGTCCTAACTCTTGATAGAAAGTAAGCCAAAGACTGAAGAAAAATTGATCATTGTAGAAAATGAGGTCGTCTCTGAACAGATTGGTCACTGGATTGTTCTCGCCAGCAATCTGAAGCTTAACAGTGGGATCCAAGATACATATCTCTTGCAATTGATCCACCTTGTCAGGATTTATCCTTTAACGATCTTTTGATATGATCTACTCGATGGCCATTGGAGAATACTTTGGAGCCATCAAACAAAGTGTAAAAATTCAAAGTCGATAGAACAAAGATAAGTGAAGAGAAAAATATAGAGTAAAAGAAGAATGTCATCAAATCTCTCACTTCTATATATAAGTAAACAAAAGAAACAAAATGGTCGCACACGAGTAAAAACAGAATTCTATAGTAATTTCAAAGACACATTCGCTGAAGGTTCACATCAACATAAGAAACGAGACAAAAAATTAAATTTAATTCTTAAAATAGACATTGGAGAATACAAAAAGTGATTAGAAGTTTGCTCGAGAAGAAATATTTAAAAAGGGGGTTGATCGCCACATCAGTTAACATAGACCCCAATTGAAGCAGTCACTTATACAAAATTTCTTCCCCATACATTAATTGATTCGTTCGATCCATCTTGGCTTGAGTATGGAATATGATAGAACTCTTTTGGAGTTCATCAGTTCCTGGTAAAGAGTAGTTATCTACTCCTCCATTCTCTCCACTTTCTCCACACGACCGAGTAGCTCATATATCTTCTCGCCTCAATAGATCCCAACCATCCGAGCAAAGAAATTCTCAAACTTGGCCAGGCAGGGATCTAATGAGCTGGAGACATCTGAAGTCTCTTATTTTCTTCCCAGCGGGCCTTGAGAGGATTGCCCTGGTAATCAACTCCTCCATCCTCACTCGAGAGTTGTCGTCCTCAACTAGCACCACGATTGGGTTCTCACCTACATTTAAGGTGGCGAGTCATCATCCAGGGCTATCAGAATTTGATTGACTTCATCAAGAGACAACATAAAGGAAAGAGACTTCATAAAAAAATGAAATCTAATAAGACTCATACCAATGAGTAGATCCAACTTAAACATTGTAAGTGATATAGCGCTCTCACCGTGTGGCAGTAGATCACCAACAACTTCTCGCGTGACCCGTTCAATCAGTGGGTCTTGTGTCGTAGCGAAAGGTTGAGCTAACGAATCAATGGTTGGGTCGGTCGCTAGAGCTTTCCATCTCATAGTGCTAATGGATCAATCAAACAACCCCACCTGATCTGCCATTGCAACTGTTTTTTTTCTTCTTAACGATGGCTTTCTTCTTGCTTTCACCTTCCAGGCAGCTCCACTCATTCGACCTCCTGAAGGCAACAAAAAGCAAATCTTTGCTGGGGATATCATACTGGAGATTCAATACGTTATGCATTATAACACTTAGAAGTTGACCGATTCTAACAATAGCCCGATAACAAATATGAAATGTGAAAAGTCACGTCATGCCTTTTCATAAGAATCAAATGCACTCAAGAGAGTTTAATTATTGAACACGTCAAATGCAAAAAGTTCAACGCAATGATAATAATGATTATGGTGATGATGACAATAATAATAAGAATGAATCAAAAGTTAGTGAAGTCATATTTCATTTCAATTTGAACTCAGCTCTGCTAAAAGCCTGATTTGACTTTCAATTGAACTTTGATGTTCTATGACAAATTCTATTAAAGTCTTCTATATATGGACGCATCCCTACATACATAGGCACGAAGATACATAAATACGGATGCTAAATTTAAATATATCCATGTCCCTATCTAGACATTTATTCATAAGCATATCCCTTTGTAGTTTGACCTAGTTTAGAAGTAGCACAGCATAAACCTAATTCAAATCAATTTTAAAAGTGCAAGTTGGCCTGACTTATTAATTAACCCGTGCTCTAATTAAAAGAAATAATTATATATTAGAGGTTCGAATCCAACTTGCAGTTATAAATGTAGTTCAAAATGATCACATATTCAATGTTTCTGATCTGGGCTTTGTCGTGGGTTTCAAATAGGGCTGTCAAAAATGCTCGTTGTTTGCGAACAGTTCGTGTTCGACTCGTTAAGAAGCCTGTGTTCTGCTCGTTCGCTAAGTTAACGAGCTGAACATGAACAACACGAACAAAAATTTGTCCGTTCGTGTTCGGCTCGTTTTGACTCGAATTACTACTCATCAATTATATATATATATATATTGATGAGCAGTATTTTTAAAAGAATTAATTGACTAGAATGCTACAAAGATTTATAATCAATTAAAATTATTAATTAACAAAATAGATAAAAAATTATTAAATTAGATTCAAATGATATTTTAATATAAACAATAATTTTTAATTCTTGCCCCAATTCTGAACATTTTATGGCTGTGTGATTAAGGTTGTCAAAATGACTTTTTTGTTAATGAATAGCTCGTGTTCGGCTCGTTAAGCAAACGCGTCGAACACGAGCTGAGCCCGGACTTGCTCGTGCTCGGCTCGTTTACACCCNATATATATATATATATATATATATATATATATATATATATATATATATATATATATATATATATATATATATATATATATATATATATATATATATATATATATATATATATATATATATATATTGATGAGTAATATTTTTAAAAAAAAATTAATTAACTAGAAAGATACAAAAAGATTTATAATCAATTAAAATAATTAATTAAAAAAATAAAATAAAAATGATTAAATTAGGTTCAAATAATGTTTTAATATAAACAATAATCTTTAAACTTGTTCCAACCCATAACATCTTATGGCTGCATGATTAGAGTTGTCAAAACGACTTTGTTTGTGAACAACTCGTGTTCGGTTCGTTAAGCAAACTAGCCGAACATGAACACACTTTTTGAGCTCGAAATATAAACGAGACGGACACGAGCTGAGCCTGGGCTCACTCCTGTTCGGCTCGTTTACACCTCTAATTTCAAATCCCATTAATTGAAAAGGCTTAATATTGAACAAGATACTCTTAAAGTATTTAGATGTAATGGTATTAGTGCTTACGAAACCATACTTCACCTCAGTGACCTCTGCATGGCGTCATGCAGAGGGTAAAATAGACTTCAGCAACACTTATCCACTTTTATTCCTGCCTTCTTGAATTGGTCAACGATGCTTCAACCTGTTTTATGAGGAAAAGAATTGTCATACCAAATATATAAGATTCAAATACAAAAGAAATCAATATTTTAACGAACTTACGTGTGAGAGATTAATATAATTTTAACAACCTGTTTTATGGAACACTTAGCTCACGTAATCAAGTTCACCCGTCAAAATCGTTGAACCGCGCCCACTTGTCAGAGTTTATTAATCGATTCCACTTGCCGAAGTGGTTGAATCAAATTTGTCTGCCGCAGTGGTTGAATTGAACCCATCTGTCGTATAAGCTGATCCAACTTATTGCCATTTTTTTTTAAGAGGATGGGTTAAACATATCTCTTTGGAGGTAACAATTCAAAAAAGCCATCATGGCCATCCAGAACATTCGTCAATCTCTCATTAATGATGATGCCCATCACTGAGAGTCGGTCATATCGCCTAGGCATTGGGGATGTTTGTCGTACCACTAGTATCTGACATTAGCCAACAATACCCCTTGTTTCACGACTTTTTATCAATGCATCAGAGAAAAGCCAACAATACAGACCTTGATGTCTTAATATTAGACGTANACCCTATTTAATTCCTTATATTAAATAGGGGAACTTGTTGGCCAATACATTGGTTTTGCAGACCAAACGGATCTCATAACTTTCTTTAGTTTATTTGATCGAGCCTCACCCTCAATTCTTGTGTTCATCCTTAGGGATAGATACAAGATTTGAGGTAAAGTACTCTTTCATCTAAACTATGAAAATTATGGGGTCAGTTTGACTCCCTATTTTTCAAAACTAAATTTTTTTTTAACGCCCTTCCGAAGCGGGCAACGAGATTTCTATTTCGATGACTGACAGCTTCTTACGGGCAAACCCCACACCAAAAATAGTGCCGACACAAACTCAACCACTTACTAGATTTAAATATTGCTTGGCCTCACTATTATAGCGTCTGTACTGTACAAAAAACTAAAGCAATGTAAATTCTAAGTTCATCTGAAATGTCTTCTGTCTCCTACATATTCTCAAAATAGAATTAGCCTTATCAAAGACATAGCCCAATGACACTCTCCTTAACCTACCTTTCCTAACCTCATCATGAGCTCATCCATTGATTTCTCAGGTGCAAACACCACATTGTAGATGAACTCCTTTCCATGTGACAATTCACTACCAACTCAGGCAAATTTTCTTTGACCAACATTTGCAAAAGCATCTCCATTCAACTTACCCTCAATAACCATGCAACCTAAAAAGCTCAGGTCACCCAATTATTTTGAGCAACCGACAATGATGCATTCTTGGATGGAACTTGTTGTTGCTCTACAAAACATGCCACTGATCAAGCTAAAAATCTTATTCTCAACTCATATCACACAAATTAGTCACAAACATATCAAATTAGGTAGCCACCTTATATGTCGTTATCTCCCCACCCATTTTTTCATATGTTCAAGGACTTCACACACATGCCATGAGAACTAGACAAGGGTAGAATGTAGATTACAATCATTAAATCGAACGAAAATTATCTAATTGAGGAACGAACTTCATAGTCTCAGTATGCAGGCCAAAACCATTAATCAATAACTTTTAGATATCAAAACCAAGGTCGATATTATCGCTGCCATAGGTGCCCTCCTAAATTTTGAAGACATGACCCTATATACTATAAATGGCCTTCCATCCACATATCACGCCCAGAAAACAATTCACACAAACCTCTAACCAGTTATCCTTGATGATATATTCATTGTGCAACAAGGAACTAAACCTGACACATGAGACATCTAAGGAATTATCTCAATCCACATATCATTGATAACTACTCGAGAAAGAGGAATATGCAGAAACAACACTTTCAATTCAACTTCTACTTGGGTTTCATACTCTTGATCTAATCAGGTTAGATCCACCTTCAATCACATCAAAAAATTATTTGTCAAATCTGTAACCAAATGAACCACTTTGCATTCAAATGCTAGCATAAACACAACAAACTCTGGCAACCACCCTCAGCCCTCATTAACATGACTCTAGATCTCCTAGAGAGAAAAAAATGATTTTTTGATAGTGGAGCCACTAAAATCCTCACCTCTCACTCATAAAAAGTACTTAATGCACAAGAATACCAAGGAGATAGTATGGTCGCCGTAGAGAATGGACAACATGTTCCAATCACCTACAATGGCCAAGGAATCCTACCCACACCACATCATAAGCTCAAACTCTTCAATCTTCATAATGTCCCTAACTTGGCATATAATCTAATCTCTATTCAATAACAAACTAGAGATAATTCATGCTCTATCACCTTCACCTCCATTGTTTATCAAATCAAGGATCTGTGGACAAACCACATGCTTTTTGAAGGCCCCTATACATGTGGACTCTATCATATACCTCAAGCCACCTCCTACATCTCATCCACCTCTTTCACACTCCTCTCAGTTCAAACAATACCACAATTATGGTATTGCTGACTTGGTCTCGCCTCAATTGAGACAAAATCTCTCCTTGATGCAAGCATTCTTCTCTACAACAATCCTTAAAACATCTACAACATATCTTTTGTAGTCTCTTTAAGAGTCGCATGTACCATTTTTACTTTCTACTTCACGAGCATATTTTCATTTACAACTTATTCATAACAATGTATGGAGACATGATCCCACATTATCTTTACAATCATACATACAAGTATTATTTAGTCTTTTCTTATGACTATTTAATTTATATATGAATCTTCCTACTTTATAATAAATCTGAAACTAGAAGTCAAATATATAGGGGAAGAATTATTCAATAAACAAATAAAAATGCTTTTCACTAATGACGAAGGAGAATATATGAATCTCATCCTTCATACAATAGTCAATCCTTCATACAATGCCCAAATAAAGTGGCTTCATACATCAAAAAACTTGTCCACACACTTTTGAACAGAATGACAATGTCAAATAGAAGCATTGTCTTCTCATTGAAACATTTCGTGCTCTCCTAGTCAAAGCCTGCATAACCTATGACCTCTAAGGGGATACTCTATTCATTAAATGTTATCTCATAAATGACCTCCCCCCACCCGCACCCCAATCCTTCATACAATGCCCAAATAAAGTGGCTTCATACATAAAAAAACTTGTCCACACACTTTTGAACAAAATGACAAAAATTTAATTGAGTGAAAAATTATCACCACCAACTACATTCAAAGGGGTAAGAAGTTTTCTGGGACATGCTGTGTTCTATAGACGTTATATAATGAATTTTTAAAAAATAACTAAGCCACTGTACTAACTTTTAGAAAAAGATACGAAATTTGATTTTAACGAGGAATGCATAAAAACATTTGAATTATTAAAAGAAAAATTAATTAGTGCACCTATAATATTACAACTTGATTAAGAAAAACTCTTTAAAATAATGTGTGATGCTAATGATTATGCTATTAGAGCTATGTTAGAACAAAAGCACAACAAAATTTTTAAAGTAATATATTATACTAGAAAACTCTGAATGATGCTCAAATTAACTACACTACTACTGAAAGAGAGTTATTAGCTATTGTCTATGCTTTTGATAAATTTAAACCTTAATTAATTGGAAATAAATGTATAGTGCATCGAAATCATTCTGCTATTAAATATTTAATGTAAAAGAAGGATGTTAAACCAAGGCTAATTAGATGAATACTTCTATAACAACAGTTTTATTTTTCTATAGTTGATAGAAAGAGAAATGACAATCAAATAGCTAATTATTTGTATAGACTAGAAAAAGAAATATTAACTAATTTTACAAATGAAATTTTAGAAAATTTTCCTGATGAACAATTATATAGTATTGATGAAATAGATAAACTGTGGTATGCCGATATAGTAAAGTATATTGTAAGTGAAATTCTATCACCAGATATTAAGAATCAACAATTAAAAAAATTTATATATAATTCAAAATTCTATTTTTGGTATGATTCATATTTATATAAACAATGTAAAGATATAATTATTAGAAGGTGTGTGTCTTATGAAGAAACTCAACAAATAATTGAAAGATGTCGTGATTCTGAATTTTGAGGATATTTTGGAACAAATAGAACTGCTTATAAAATTTTGCAAGCTGGATTTTATTTGCCTACTCTTTTTAGAGATTTTAAAGAATATATTAAAACATGCAATCGATGTCAGTGAGTAGGAAATATTGCTAGAAGAAACAAAATGTCTCTAAGTTACACATTGGAAGTTGAAATTTTTGATGTGTGGGGATTAGATTTTATGAGACTATTTATGCCTTCATTTGGAAACTTATATGTATTACTTGCTGTTGATTATATGTCCAAATATATCAAAGTTGTTGATGTACCTAAATGTGATACTCATAGTGTTTCTAAATTTTTAAATAATAATATTTTTATAAGATATGGAATGCTCAGAGTAATTATTACAGATGGAGGATCCCAATTTAGAAATAAGAGAATCAAGAAATTAATAAAAAATTATGATATTATGCATAGATTCTCGACTGCTTATCATCCTCAGACTAGCGGTCTAGCAGAAATATCGAATCGTGAAATAAAATGAATTTTAGAAAAAGATGTAAATCCCTATAAATTGGATTGGTCTGCTAGATTATATATTGCATTATGGGCATACAAAACTGCTTATAAGACTCCTATAAGAATGTCCATATATAGACTTAATTTTGGAAAAACATGTCACTTACCAGTAGAATTAGAGCATAAAGCATTTTGGGCTATTAAGGATTTAATTTCAATTTAAAAGATGCTGGTGAGAAAAGATTACTGCAACTCAATAAACTTGAGGAGATTATAAATGAAGCATATGATAATGCAAAAATCTATAAGGAGAAAATGAAAATATGACATGATCGGATAATAAAAAAATTGAACATGGACAAGAAGTTCTATTATATAATACAAGATTGAGATTATTTTCAGAAAAACTGAAATCCAGATGGTTAGGATCATTTAAAGTGATTAAAGTCTATCATTATTGAACTGTTGTTATTAAGAATCCTAAAACTGGCAAGATATTTAAAGTTAATGGGCATCAATTAATACATTATTATGAAGGACACATACCCCAATTTAAAGAAGTTTTAAGGTTAAGTCAACCCAATTAAACTAATGGTCTGTTGGGCTTACGATGTTAAACTAAGCGCTTTATGGGAGACAACCCATATATAAATCTATATATCTTTATATTACTATTTTGTTAATAAGAGTGTTTATGTATTAGGAAATAATAGTATTTTTAAGTCCCACACAGTTTTATGTATCATAAATTATAATAAATATTGGTGTTAGAGGAAAATTTAGAATCAAATTCAACAAAAAAATTTTAGATGCAAATTTGGCCTCTGGCTCCGACGACACCTAACTAAATGACCATGGCGCCGACAACGCCATCGGGAGCGCCGACGGCGTCCCAAGTATTTTTCATGTGCTGAATGATTATGTCAGACTTTGGCGGGATATCACTTCATAATAACCGCCGAAAGATGTTTTTAAAGTCCTAAAAATTGACTTGGACGTCCAGAAACTTCCTAATTTTAAATTCCATGGCTTCAAATTCCAGAAATACTTCATGGTATGGAGTTTTCAATAGAAAAAAGTTTATCAATTTTGACGTGCAGAGATTATACGACAAAGTCATCACAAAGAAGAGACTTATTAAGGAGAGAGGTTTTGTCAATCATGGAGTTAGTAATCCAAATTCACAGATTAAGAAAATCATTTTACAGAGACGTTGGGAAGTTCTGTGCTATACTACCGTTGCAGTTGTAGTACCCATAGTCAAGGAGTTTTATGCTAACTTACATGAAATTACCTAAGGAGTTGTCTTCATTCGAGGTAAGGCTGTATCATTTACTCCGGCTCGGATTAATGATTTATATATGACAAAAAACGTTCCAATCTGTCATTACACAAATTTTATCCCGATGAGAGATATGATGTAAGAAGTATATAATTTTATGATGGATGAACATGATAATTGGGAAATCAGAGATGAAGGATACGTTAGTTTCTCTGCGTCGCTGCTTAACCAAATTTCAAAACAATGACATTTCTTCATATCCGCAAAACTACTACCTACCATGAAGATTAGTTGATTTACAAAAGAAAGTTTTATTTTAAACTATTGCATTCAAATGGAAAAACACATTGATGTAGCATCAATTATTTTCAAATTTGTTATGATTATTATCATGAATGGGCCAATATATGGACTTGAGCATCCTTCTACAATTTTCCTACTTTGCAGTCAATCTCAAGTTTCATATAAAAGTTGGGAAAAAATTTTACTACCTTAAGAACCCATGATTCTTATTGATGAAAATTATATAGGGAATGGAAATGAAGCATTAGATTGTATTTTGGATCATTCATCACATGCTTCAACACCATTGATGCCACCAGCAGTTGGAAATTCAATATCTTTGTAGAAGAGAATGAAGAAAATAGAAAGAGAACTTCAGAGTATTACGAATGCAATAGGAAATCTTAACTACCTTTTTGATCACCTAGGTTGGAGAATGAAGGAGAATTTTGATCATACAGGAACAGCTGAAGCATGATTGGTACATATGTTAAAAAAAAGGATGGATCGATGAAAATTCGACTGATCAGTTCCCGTACCGACCCTTCTACAATTTGTATGTCCATTACCAGTCTATGGGAGATATTAGAGGAGGAGAAAGTATAAAAGAAGATGCAAATTAATTGAAGAATTTGGACTCTCTACTATTTTAAAATACTTATGTTTTAATGTAATTGTGTGGATTTGATTTGATTTACCTTACTTTGCTTTAGAACTTTGATTATGTGTATAGTTTTGTGTCAGTGTTTTAGTGTTGTGGCTTGATTTCAACGTTGAATTATAAGTTAATTTGCTTTAAAGATGTGGAAATGTGATTAGAAAAATGTATTTGTAAAAAATGTATTTTCATATATAAAAGTTAGTTTGGTGTTGTTTGTGAAAAAAATTATTTGTGAATTGTTTTTAGATGAAAATTAATGCTCAAAAAGATTAAATAAACTTTGGAGTAAATTGAGAGAAAATTAAAAATTGAAAAAAAAAACAAATAAGTGAATTTTTGGCCTCTGGCATTGGATGGGCTCCGGCAGCGCTCTCGACCCAAACCGACCTTAACACTTTTAAAGTTTTGCGATTTGCACAGTGAAACACCATTTTTACCCCTTGAGTCACCTTCAACCTCCGATTTTTTCACCTAGGGCTTGCTATTGCTCGAATTTGAGGCGATTCTAAGGCAAACAAAGTTTGGATTTCATCTTCACTAGGTAAGAGCTACACTTTGAACTCAAAATTTTTTATTTTCACCAAAGATTTATCTCGCATTGCCGAGATATGAAATTTTGAAATTTTTTTGGAAGATTTTGAGAAAATCCTTTGGTGAAGACTCTTACTTAGTAGATTTAAGTTTAAAACGTTTCACATTGTGATTTTTAGAATTTTTTAGGAATTTATTTGGATTTTATCAAACTTTTGTAGATTTACCATGACACCTAGAATGAGCAAAGAAAAGAGAAAGGTAGATTTTGATGATCAAAAGTTTGTCAATTACAAGGTAAATATTTGCTTCAATAGTCTATGTAACACTAAAAAAGTGATTCCGGATCAAGGATTTAAAAAACTGGGAGGAGAAGTTAAGAGATTAATCTATGCTCGACAGTGGGAGAATTTCTGCTACTTTACTGCTGAGGCAATTATTGGCGTAGTGATGAAGTTCTACGCCAATTTCAAGGAGACTTCTGAGGACTTTGTGTTTGTTCGTGGAAAAATGGTGGAGTTTACTCTAAGTAAAATTAATGAAATTTATCAGTTGGAAGATGTGTATAGCTGCCAATATAAGTCATTTTCTACTATGAATGAGGCCTTGGAAGAAGTTATTTCTTTTCTTACTGATAGAAGAGGAACTTGGAGGTGAAGAATGGAGTTAAGGTAAACTTTCCTCTTTCTATGTTAAATGTAGTATCTAAGGTCAGACACTATTTTATTTCTGTAAGAATGATACCAACAAATCATCATAGTGAGGTTACAAGGGATGGAGCCATCTTGAACTTCTATATCCAACATATGAAAAAAATAGATGTAGGCTCTATAATTTACAGAAACACTAGATCTATTGTTTTTGAAGAAACTACTGGAGGTTTAGCACACCCTGCTCTGATCTTCCCATTATGTGACTAGGCAGGAATTGATTATAGACAAGAGGAAGAGAAGATTAAACCTCTAAGACCTATTGGGTCTGCTAATATAAATACTTATGAATCTGATGTTGGATGGAGATCTGAAAGTAGGACCAGAGATATTCCTTCTACTTCAGGTACTTCTAGTACCCCTACTATCCAAGAACTTATGGAACAAATGATGATCCAACAGGGAGGTATTTTGAGAATGGATCATAGAATGGAAAACATGGAGGGCAGAAATGCTCAATTTGATGATTTGATAAGACAGAAGTTCGAATACAATGCTGCTTATGATGATGTAATGGTCAAATTTATGAAAGGTGATCACTCAGTTTAATTTCCTACTCACCCTATTGTTACTCCATATCAGCAGCAGAAGTTGGACGTGAAAGAAGAAGAAGAAGAAGACGACGATGATTGGTGATGCTTTAGTTAGATTTTGTTTAGTTTATGTTTAATTGTACTTTATTTTTTAAACTATTTGTTTGTGGATTGTGGTACTTTATTTTGTTGTATGTTGTGTTGTGAACTATGGATTTATGAGACTATTTTTAATACTGTTATTAGTTTTTAGTACTTTGTTGGATGTATTTGTAGTTAACTCTTTCTTAGCAAATTTTTATATGTATTATGTGATATTTAATGTTTTAAATCTTATAATTTTTCATATTAATACCTGTTATATTTCAGAGTTAAGTTTCAAATCAGAACCTTCAACAGATATGTTATTTCTTCATGTATTAAATGTTTTCTTTAACCGTTAATTTTTTAGTTCTTTTTTTAAAATTTTTAAAAAATTTAAGTTTGAGGGGAAGAATTTTTTTTTAAAGAAAATAAACTTAATTTTACTTGTCCTCAATTAGTTATATTTTCAAAATATTTAAAAAATTTTTTAACATGACATTTGGTATTAAAGGAAGATAACTATATCTATGTTTCTAAATATATAGTAAACTTAAGTAAAATTTTTAAATAATAAAAGTTAATTTTAGAGATTAAGTTTATTTTGTATGATATAAAAAGACTTTATTTTTCTATTTTTAACAAAGGAATTTATATTTTTTAAGTATTAAAAATTTTAGAGATTTATGTAAGAAGAAAATATTAAAATTTTATGAAAAATCTTTAAAGCTAATATAAATTTATAAAGTGATGGAATGTGAAAAGTTTTTAACTTTAAGAAGGGGATAGTGAAGTTCAAAATCATTAAAGGCAAGTCAAATATAGTAATCCTCACATGAAAAGAAAAAAATGAAAAAAAATAAAAGAAAAGAAAAAAATGATTGAAAATAATCCTGAAAAGAAAAGAGAAAAAAGAAAAGAAAATAAAGAAAAAAAGTTGTGAGGATAAGCTTAAGGAAATGCCTAATTAAAAATTGGCTTCACTTAAATCAACTTAAAGAAGAAGACTTGACTACATTTTCTAAACTTATAAATTAGTATTAGCATATTTACTAGTAAAGTTTCTTGAAGTTCTTTTTTCATATGAATATTCTAAGTGCCTTTAATATGAATAATTTGTAATTTTCCTTGAAAGGAATAGAGATTAAAAAATCTTAGACTTGACTATTAGATATTCTTATACATTTAGTATTAACTGGAGTTATTTTGAATTTTTCTTAAGTGATGCTATTTTATCTAGTGAACTAAAATATGAAAATCTAGAAGCTAAAATTTTTACCATAAGTCATTTTTTATGTAATAAAAGAGTTACTTGAGGACAAGTAACATTTAAGTTTGGGGGATTTTGATACACTCAAAATATATGCATTTTTAGACCCATATTTTCTACTCATTTTTTGGTGAATTGCACTTTAATGGAAGATATTTTTTATGTTTTATTGCAGGTTGTTGATTTTGAGGACTTGAAACAAAAAGGAAGCAAAAAGGATTGAATTTGGAGCAAAAATGGAGAAATTCAAAATTTCTTCAGCGTTGACGACACCATTTGATAGAAACTTGGGATTTAATTACGGGCTTTTGGCGCCGACGACGCCATGATGGGCACCGACGGTGCCAGTGTCGGTGGAAGCCCTATTTCGAGAAGATTCGATGAATTTGAACGCTTTTTGAAGAGCTTTTGGATGAACCTATTGAAGAATCGACCTAGGCTCTATTTAGGGCCGAAATTTGATCAGAACCCCCCCTTTGCACCATTTCAACTTCTTCCACTCATTTTCAATTTTTCTCTTCACACCTGCATTCCACACCACTCCATACCATTAGTTAGTTATTGTTTTTATAATTTTGAGTTTTTGTGGTGAGTTTAAGTGTGAATTCTTCTCTAAGAAGTGTTGGAGAGGAAGAGAAGTGAGAGATTTATTCTTTCTACATTTCCTAAGAAAAGCTACAAAGGATTTGATTTGAGAAAGAGTTTCAGATAAGTATTATTTGTTATTGTATGAACTTTCTTTTATATATGAAATTTGTGTTTTGTTGTATCTTTCTCATGAAGTCTGAGAGGCTACAAGAGATTTGCTTTGAGAAAGAGTTTCAGATAAGTGTTGTTTGTTTATTTTTAGTATGAACTTTCTTTTATATATGAAATTTGTGTTTTGTTGTATCTTTCTCATGAAGTCTAAGCAGTTTTTGAACTTTATTTTATATATGAAATTTGTGTTTTGTTGTATCTTTCTCATGAAGTCTGAGTAGATTTTTTTTATCTTTCTCCATACTCTGAGATATGGTGAAATGAAAAAATAATGTGGATATACCAATGTTAAAATTTAAAATAAATTGTGATGTTTTTTCAACTCCACTCTTAATTTATTTTTCGATCTGGACAATTGAATTGTTAAAATATGTTGTGAAGCATATAATCCGGGAGATGGAGTATGAGTTCTACAACAAAGTGAGAATCACATTTAAGTCCATGAAGGAGTATTTCATTCATGGGATTAAGTGCAAATAAATAGGAAAATATACTTTGTTGGGTGTAGAATTGGAGATTTCTAGGATGACAGACCAAAAATCCCCAATTTGATCTTAGTGTTTAAAAACTAATGCGAGAGTTAGCCTTCAGGGGAAGGGAAGTGGGAGCCAGTATCCTCCTAGCCCAGCCACGGATTTAGGCACTAAGTCTAAGATGAGCCAATGATTTTCTATAACACTGAATCGGGGTAGAGAATTAAAATTAGTCCTATTTGGCACAGTACATATCTCAACCATTTATCTTATCTAATTTCACCAAAAACTCATTTTAGTGGGAAAGATGCTTTTTCACATTAGAAAACTTCATCACATAAATATAGTTTAGAAGTTATTAATTTTAAAACCTGCTTTTAAATTCTACTAGTAGTAAATAATTTAGCTTTGATAATATCTTAAACTTTTGAAATTAGTGACAGTAATTTTGTTTGATTTCTGTAAATTTTCTAGTTAATTTATCTTTTCAAATTTAAACCTTCTCCGTGGGATCGATATTTGAGACTTAAAAGAAAATCTTATATTACTTGATAACGATACATATACTTGTGTAGAATCCCAACTTTAAGTGCTTAACGTTATTATTCATAAAATACCACATCAAGTTTTTGACGTCGTTGCAAAGCGGAGTCAACTTTATAAATTTTACACAACTATATTTTCTCGGGATCACGTCTCCATCATTTTCTTAGAGAATTCATCCGTTCTTGCTTTGTATAGTGAGAAAAATAATCTCGGAGGATAACTTGGTCTTGCACTTGATTAATTGATCTCTCAATGCCAATATTTGTTTTGCACTAGTATTATACATCTTTTTATACTCATCAAGAAGATATTTCTTTTTAACAAACTCTATGCTCCAAGCTTTTATAAAAAAATCCAGCTCATCTATGATGAGTATCAATACTTATTGTGATTTTGAAGGGATCTAGATGCCCCCACTTAATCCATGATTACATTAGCTTCTTGTCAAACTAGAGGAACAGTAGATTTTCTAATGAGATTAAAAACAATGGCTTGAGGAACAAATAATTTGATCACCTCCAAGCCGGTCGAAGAATTACAAGCCTTAATCACCTCACAACCTGTCATAGAATCACTTGCCTTGATCGCCTCCAACCCAGTAGCAGAATCACGGGCTTTGATTGCTTCTAAACCGGTAGTAGAATCAAGTACCTTGATTGCCTCCAATCCGATCGTAGAATCATGAGCCTTGATCACCTCCAACCCAGTCATAAAGTCATGGGCCTTAATCACCTCCAAGTGGGACGTCGAGACACAAGTCTTGACCTCCTTCAAGTTTGATCCATCCAGTCAAAGCAACTAAACCTTTCAATTTGTAATGGAAGAACCTGGCTTCACCATATGAAATACAAACTAAGATGAGATGTATGCCCTTCATAACACCCAAAGGGGATATTTATAAGCTTGATAAAGAGGAAAAAATGATTTTTTTTGGAAATCTAAATTATTATTAAAATAAAATTAAAGAGGAAAAAATCTCTCCTAATTTTCTTCTTAATTGATTCTATAATTTAAATATACTCCCATTTTTTTCCAAAATATTTAGATTTGTGGTAAGGATAAAATAATTAAATTTTTTACATTTTTTCTATGATTCCATATCTCTCCCCCTAATATTCATATTTTTTTGCATACAACTCAATCATTCATAGACTACCACTAATTATATAATTATTAAACTCATTTTTAGTCTTGTCGACATACTCTCATTTCCATACTTTATAGGAACTAATCTTATTATAAGATATCCCTTATATGACCCTTAACACACTTTCCTAGTGATTATGTAGGCATTGAATTCAACCCAAAAACTAAGCTAGAACTCAAGGTAGTTCTTAACTCACTTAAGTAATAATCAAGTCTTTTCTTATGATCTAAGGAACCCTTAGGCAACCATTCAAACCTTTGAATCCTAAAACCCAAAAATTCAAACTCTAACCTTAAGAACCATCCTACAAGCCTTTTTATCAAATCTAGATTCACCCTGATCTAGGATGAGCTAGTTAATGATCTAATGGAGCCCACTAAGCCAATTAAAATAACCACTCAAGCATTTGATTTCTAATGAACTTAAATAGTTTATAGGTCATTAAAATCATACTTGAGCTCAACTTAAAACATATAAGGCGTAGAGTTAACTTACGTTGACTTAGCAGACCAACCTTTGGACCATTTTGAAACTTCAAATCAAACTAATTATGTAATTTCAATCAAACTTAGCTAAGTTCCCTCAAAGACTTAACTTTGTTATGTAAAATTTTGATTTAACTAACTGAACTCAAATCGACTCCTTTGTTGTAGTTGACTTAAACTCGTCTTATTAAAGAGATGATATCGTGTTGCTTATTCTTTATTGCACGCCACATAAAATATCAAATAGCTATCTTTTCATGCACATTATCAATGAAAAAAAGACATTAGTAGGAATGATGATTTTCGTTGTAGAAAAACAAAAATAATTTTTGTTGATGCACACTTAAACTGATAGGATATTTTCTAACTTTATAGATAGAGTTTTGAATTTTACATGGATAAACAAATGTAAATTTTTGTCATTACAGGCTGTGTATTGACGAAGTTTCCATTTGTGCTACCAATAAAAATTTTATGTGTACGAGTTTATGTTGATGGTCATTTTAGTTGCTAATCCTTAATAATTTTGACTAAATAGTTGCAGGCAAACATGGGAAATGTGATGGATGAGTCACCAGTAAAATTATTGATAAGTATTTTAATAACATATATTATTTTACTAATATATTAATCATAACATTTTTTTCTGATGAGGTTCATGTATTTACTTATAGAAAAGCCAGTCTATAAAGTCATCATCCTTTAACACACATTTTTTCATAAACGTGATTTGATGAAACTTCACAGGAACTAAAAAACTAATAGCATGAAGAAATTACATATATCAAGTACATTAATGAGGCATAAACATATTTTTCAAGAATTGGTTACTTATCAAACATAAATATTTATATTAAAAAAAGAATTATTCTTATTTATTCAACCATAAACCAAAAAGAAAAAAAAAACTTCATAAAGAGCTAAACTAGAAGACAAGTTTCTTCCAAAGTTTATTTATCGCTCTCAACTAACTCTCACTTTCCAAATAAAGGCTGTAAAAGATAACCCCAAGCTTATAAATAAGCTTGCACCTCTTTAAAGCCTACATGTTTCTTAAATGCTAATGAATGCAAATTCATCACTAGCCTACACATATACTAAAATGCAATGTATTGAAAATTATGTAAACATATGCTAAATGCATTAGATGTAGCGCACAATACACACATGTTCAAACTTTCAATTATATATGCCACTAACATCAACATCAACAAAAACAAGTATGATTGCACACATTAACATAATACAAATATTATTATGATAACATGAAGGTATGAACTTTTAGTAAGACATAGTAAGTTGGTCAAATAATACTACATTAATTTTGTCATACTCAACCTCCATAACCATGTATAGATTTAACTCTCCTTTAGAATAGAATATGATGACATGATAGATCAAATCATAGCCTTGGTATATCCTCTCTTTTTCTCGGGCCTTGATGAAATAAAGAAAAACCCTTTAAACAATTCATTTCATACGACTTGACGTGATCCAAGAGCTCTAGAAGCTCTAGTAGCAATTTGTGTGCAATAATCAGGACTAAAAATGCATTCCCGTCAATTGGAGCAGCGGAGAAGTCTGCTGCCTTGTGATCCATTGGCCAACTTCAAATTGATTCCAACCAGAGGTCTCTTCGCCTCCAATCGCCGCCTNTATATATATATATATATATATATATATTATGTACATAAGGGCCAACAAGAGAAAAGAGGAGGATCATCTTTTTCCCTCTTGATCTCTCTTTTCTGAATGGTTTCAGATCTTTTTCCTACAATTTCTCTCTCTCTCTCTCTCTCTCAAATTATGTGAATTACAGAAACCTCCGAGAAGCCATTATCCTCCAGCTTTTCGGAGGTTGGAAATTAATATTTTCCTCAATGTCCTTTCCAAAAGTCTCTTCTATCTCATTCTCTCCTTGTAGCACTCTTTTTATAATATTCGGTCTTTAGCCAAATTGTAAGTATACACATACAATACGGGAGCCTACGTTTTAATAAAATTCACAACTAGGATTACAAATTAATTTAGGAATTCCTTCACAAGAGAAAATAATATCTTCTAACAAATATTATATATTTATGAATAAATATGTGAATGAATGATGATTTTAACCACATAATAAATATCATGCAACTCCACGCAAACATCAAGAACGAGTTTATCAAAGAGTTTCTTTCCTAGCGTGGCCTCAGATACAGGAATTCCAAGTCTAAGCATATAATATTTTTCATGTAAGATGGAAATCTAAGGGTCAGAAGCAAGCTAATGGTCGCCATCCTAGTGATTACTGCCCAAGGAGATTTCCATACGCATGTAACCGTTCTACAATTCAAGTTGAACAATATTTATCCTGACAAGGAATCCCAAAGCTAGCCTCTCTGCAAACATTTAAACCTGATCAGATTGGCAATAAGAAATGTTTTATCTGATCGATTAACAGGAATAGGTATGGAAGAAAAAGAAGTGGAAGGTAATGATGATTTTGCTTGTGTGGAGAGAAGAGAAGATGATATTGAAAAAGGAGTCAGATAGCACTCATATTGCGTCTTACCCCGGATCTGAGAAAAAGCAATATCGGAAATGATGATGAGATACAAAAATCTATTTTTTGCTAATAAAATGTTCATCAACAAATAGTGTAAGAGATAAGAGTAAACCAGAGTTTTTTTTTCTTTTCATTTTATAAATAGAGTTTAGATACTTATATGTATCAGGAGAGATATTAACATAAAATTAACACAAAAAAACTTGAAACGACAAGTACATGAGAAAACTACTTAATGAGAGTTATGGGGCTATATTTATAGCCTTCTGGGTGCAATTAATGCATGAATATTAACCACTTTAATTGGACGGTCCAGAGAGCTTCCTTTGTCCAAACGATGTTTGATTGACATTTGGATGTCTTAATCACGTCAAAATTGAGTGATCTTGGGCTACTTGAATTTGTATTGCTGAGACGATTTGACCATGAAGTCACCGGATTCTACGTCCGTTTGATATCTAAATGTGTCTAGAAATCTTTCAGGAGGGATTTAATGACTTGACCTGAGCTCGATTTGACTCAGATTGGACTAATTTTGATATCATTGGGTCCGTCTCATCGAGCCGGTCAGTTTTACTATAAATTTAATAAAATTAGCACTATGGATGACTCTTAATTAAAGTTTGATTGTTTAATGAAATTAGCACTATGAATGTTTATTGCTCAAGAGATTGTCTTGAGATTCATGTCAGCCTTTAGATTCATGCTTGATGATGAAAATTTGTTGGCAGCGTATCAACGTCAATTATATTTGTGTTGCATCATATATTGGGCCCAGAAAAACACTCTTTTTTGACTATAGATTGATGTCCATCGTGATGATGGAAGAGAAGTTCGCTTATGCATAGATCTACAATCAATATGTGATGATGCAAATAGATCTCCAAGAATGTGGCAAAAATCTGAAGATTTTGATGGCAGTTATGGCAAAGTATTCATTTGAAAGCTAGAACATCCAACTCAATCCGTGCTATAATTAGTAGGTGGTTGTGGTAAAAGTACAAACTTAATGACATGCTAAACAAGAAGAAGAATAAGAGAATCAAGACAAACGCAATCAAACCGGAAAAATCTTTGATTATAACGAAGAAAAATAATTTGGTGACAATGCCTTCAAGATGGAATCATAAACTAAATATCTTGACATGAAGAAGAAATAGTACTACCAACCGTTTGTCAATCCCTAATGTGATAAAATATAGATTATTAAATTATTAAAGTAATTAAAATAAATTTTAGTCACATTTTTTAAATTTTAATTTGCATGTAATGCTAAACTTATTGTGGTTAACATTAACCATTTAGCCAAATCCAGCAAGATTTGTAATTATTACTTTTGTTCTGCAAATCATAGTTTTTTCTTCTTTAAACCATATGATTTTAAGATGATGAAACATTCTATTTTAGAGTTAAAACAATTATGTGAATAACAATTAAAATTATTTACATTTTTTAAAATATATGTGCTGGAACTTAAATTTAACACATTTATTTTTAACTAGTGGCCATTAATTCTCTCAAGTTTATGATGATATGCATCAAGAAATTATTACGTCCAAGGTTGCACATTTAGTCACGACGACAAAAAATGCACGACGACGTGGTTAGCTCATTATAGTTGTTCAGACGTGTGGTTCACCGGAAGCAATAATTTTCCCATAAGCATTTCATTGTGTGGGTTCGGATTGGAAGAAAAAAATTCAGGATTAAACGGACGTGTAGTTCACCGGAAGTAATAATTTTCCTATAAGCATCTCATTGTGTTGGTTCGGATTGGAAGAAAAAAATTCAGGATTGATTGAAACTTTCATTCACCTAGAAAAAAATGAAGGATATTGAAATCTTTAATAACATGTTTTTAACTGTTGAAGTCTCATTTCATAGTTCTTTGGATACCCTGTCTGCATCATGGCCTACACACATGTTCAAAAGAAGAGATAAGAAGGAGAACTCTAAATGACAAACATCTCCTTGATCACTATTATGCATTTTGGATTGAATTCCACAATAAGAGTCAAATGCAATCGAGTCATTTAAACTAAACCACTCATGGGGAATCCAAGGAATCGATTTTATTTTTTAATTATAAACTTACTTCTTGAAAGTCATATTTATTTAAATCAAGTTACCAAACTCATTCAGCATAAGATATGATAATAATTTCCAAGGTTAAATAACGAGTGATTTTTTGCAAAGAGAAATGATGAGCAATAAATTACAAAGTGATTTGAACTCATGACCTTGAAAAAATAGTTTTCACCATTAACTAGAGGGACATGAATCCTTACTCATAACATAATATTTTGTTAATATAAGATAATTGAACAGACAAATTGAATAAGGGTGTCAATAGTGATATAACATAATAAAATGTATGAATTAATTCAAGATAGTTCATAATACGATTAAATCACGACACCAATCTATTTTCACTTCTGAGAGGATTCAAGAAAACAAGACAGAGGGAGGCGTTGCACGGCGACTTGCTCCTCTGGGACAAAGTGGGGTATTCTTGGACACTTGTGGCCTTTTATTTATAATTAAATCTTTTTTATACATAGGAGAAGACAGAGATCCCAAAATTAAAAATGGGTGCATTTTAAATGAAATGATCCCCTATTTATAGGGGATGGATAATAATATGAAGATATTGCATTTCTAATTTGACGTTAATCATGGTTGTACATGTTACTTTTGGTATTTTACTTCTATAAGCCTTCAACTCGGCTATATTGAGTCATCTAGGCCTTAGGTCTTCCTGGCCTCAGATCGTCCAGGCTTCAGCTCGTCCTGGCCTCGGGACGTCTAGGCTTCGGGTCATCCAGGCTTCGAATCGTCCTAACCTCGGGTCGTCCAGGCTTCAGATTGACCTAGCTTCACGTTGTGCTTTTAAGAGATTATATATTTTGATGGGTTCAACAAGTCTGCCTCGACCATTTTTTTAAGAGAAAGTATAAGCCCAATTGATAATATGTGAAATTCAAAACCGTGACCGGAAAAGTTAACACTCTAAAATACTGTAGTGCGGATAAATAATTTCTCAATCTTTATTGAACTCAAATTATGCTCCAACTTTCAACAAAATATAAAAGTAAAGCAAAAATGCGCATCGGCTTAAATCATCTCATAGTCATCCGTCAATAGGAAGAAAAAGGATAGGTTGGACGCATGCATATCTGTTCCAATTTCCATGCATCCGAATTTGTGCTGGTACGAGAAAGAAACCTTAAAGGCCCACTTGGCTAGTTGGCTAAAGCGCACATTTGGATAAACATTACTTTCCCCTTTGGACTTACAAGCTTATCCCAATATTAAATCGATTCTATGAACATTAAAAATGATTTGACAAGACAGTAATGTATTCTGCCTCTGAAAAGTGAAAAAGATCGTCTGATATGAAAATCAATTTCGAATACGACTATGATATTATTAATATTTGTATTTTTGATGTTCATGTTTTATGAAAAAAATATATTTATATTNATCTCTTTCGAATATGGCTATGATATTATTAATATTTGTATTTTTTATGTTCATCTTTTATGAAAAAAAAAATTATTTTAACTGCTCGGAAGACAATGAATTCAAATTTATAAATTATATATTCTGTTTTTTTTATGCGTCTATGTTTAGATGGTCCAATAAAAATTGGTTAAGAACATTGAAATTTCTTGTGTCTTTTGTTTCTAAATTAGCAATTTTGAGTCTAAATGCAGATCTATTTGGGGGGAGGAAAGCGTTGTTTTTGCAATAAATGCAACATAGTTGCCATTACGATAAACATAACAAGTGGCAAATATGGAAATGACAAACAATTTTGAATGGATATCTCTAACCCTTTGTAGCTAAAAGCATATGAAAATTAATGAAATATTACGTAATTAGTTTGTATCAAAAATAGTTTCAGACTCAATTTTCATAAAGAATTTTTGTGTTCATCAGTTTTATGGATCAAGTCCTCGCATGATTATATGAGAAGATAATTGCATCTTCAATTTATGGATTGTAGAGCCTGATGCTACCTTATACAACCCAGGCTCAAGAGTTAAATGACAAGCTATGGCAGATTACCGAGTACAAAGTAACTAAAATGCTGAGTGCCAACGACTGATTACTAGTAAGCGAGTACAAATTAACTACCAAATATAAGTAGTTGACTACCAGCTCCTAAATACGAGACATTAGTTTGCCTGCTACGATTTGTTGATCATCGCCCATTCTTCAAGAGGATCTGATCCGCATCAATGTCAAATTCTTTTGTGATGGATTGTCATGAAAGCTGAATAGGGTGACAAAGATATAACATAATGAGAGCATGTGGAATAGATGTCAAAATAGGCTTTGATAGAGATAATATTAATATGATGTCAAAATCAAAATAAGAGCTTGAAATTCATTTAACAAATGATCGATGTCAAGATATTGAGCAATGTATATTCATGTTCTCTAAAGAAAAATAACATCTTCCGCCATAGTTTTTGCTCACTCGTCTCATTAATAACACTTTCCTAAAGGTGTGAGTTCACAGACAAATCAATGATCCGACACGAATATTTTAAAATTTGCTCCTAACATTTAGAGTTTTTAAGAAATAAGTGGTTAAAATTAGTCTTTTAAGTGAGCTACTACTAATAAGCAAACNTATATATATATATATATATGAAATATATGAATCAATTGATATTCATCTAATTATTATTTTTCATGAAGTCATCATAAAAAAATGGATGCCTAAATTTCATCCCACTAATGAAATTTTCTTCAAAATTTTGTATGTCATTTTTCGCAAGGCTAGACAATGCTAAAATTGGCGTCCCTGCATCAACCAATGTGACAAATCCTCCACAACATTACCATACAACTCCCACTCTTCCTTCTTCCCGTCCTTGTATTACAACTAATAAATTAATGATCGAACTTAACTCTCTTGATCCTGATAGTTTCAAACATAATAAACCCTTCTTTTATAATACTTTCATTTTTGGTCATTATCTATCTTGAATGACTCGATCATGGCTTCTAATCTCTTGGTAAAATTCTCTTCTTTCCAAAACCTCCAAGACAAAAAAAAATCCTATAAGAAAAAGTTCTAAAAGTAAAAAGTTTATATTTTCCTCCCATGAATGATAAAGGTTTCTATGAGTTGGATAATGTATTTAATTTCAAGGAGCTCATTCACTTATATAAACTTGACCTCATCCATCTCATTAAAACTAAGGCAAGTCATTCTAATCTGAGTAACTTATAGACTCTTTGACAATGAAGGATGCTATAATAACTTCATTGCCTCCCACTGTAGGCATATTTGGCTAATATGATAGGCCTCCAATATCTTCTTTTCATCTTTTGTTATTTATTTCTTGTGGTTTTTTTAATTATTGTTCACCGCGCTGTTGTAATGTTATTAAGTGTCACAATAATAGTATTCTTTTGCGAAACTCTCCCAAGGCCTTTTGTCAGCAATATTTCAAGTCATTGGATTGTTTTTGGATATATTAATTGTTTTTTTCTTTTTCTAATTTTGAAAAATATGGTGGAAATTGCATTCTATATAATAAAATTCGGAATTTCAATTATATGATATTTAACATGAAACTAAAGAATTTATCATATATTAGTCTTGTTTATTCTTGGCATAATAACGAATTGAAAAAACACCATACACATTAAACATGCTATGATTGAAGTTGTTCTTTCCATTATTGCCAAGCCAAAGGTCCATGATGTTTAGATCACTGCCCCTTAACATATTATTGCTACCGCTTCTATAGAATAAATGTTGCAATTTAAGAATTGTTGTGCTCCTCTTCTTACATTTAATAATATCCTCTCCAAAATTTTGTCTCAATTCTTTCATGGTGATTCTATTTACTTTGTGTGTAAAAACACCCATACTTTAAAAAATCCAATAAGAATGGAGCAAGACATATATGCCAAACAGTTATTTGTTTGATATAGTCTTTAGAAAGCAAAAATATAATATTTACCATCAACTTGACTTTAATATACAAAACTCATCTCTTTGCATTTTATTCAAAAATCTAAATAAAATGGTACCATATTTTTGCACTCTAATTCAAAGAGTCAAAATCATATGATTTTGTTATGTCAAAGATGATATTCATTTCTTATATGGAAAGATTAAGGGCAGGAAAAACTATAATCATATCAAAGAAATTTTCATTGTTGTCGAGATTTTCTCCTCTTAGGGCGACATTACCTTTGTGGTTGTTACTAATTGCATAAGCTTATTTAACTTCTCTATTTGTTACCTCATTAATACTCGTGATTTTTCTTATGACCACACAATTACCCAATGACTTCTCGTAGGCCTTATTGCTCCAATTACTTGCGAGGCAATAAAAAAGCTGATTTATTTTGCTAAAAAAAACATTATCCTTGGTTGGTTTTCTTAGGATCCTATTTGTAAATAGGTTTGTCATAAGGTGATGTGTCTTTTTTATATCAGGAGGCCTTTTAGAAATGCCAAACTACAACGATTGTCCTGATCCTTAATGATCATGTGCCAACATCCCTTTAGATTATAGGCCTATTTCTTTTTACATCATATTGGACAAAATTATTACTTAGCTTCTTGCAACGAGATTAAAAGTGGTTATGCCTCTTATCATTCATCCATGCCACAACCCAAGTAATACAACCCACTACATTGACATGTGTCATAATATCAAGGGCATAACAATCAATTAGTTATCCAAACTTTATTTGGAAGAATTTTTTTTATAAGTTTTGCAAATATCGAGACATCATTATATCATCATATGAATGATAAATAAAACACCAACATAATTTCATTAATATCATTAATTATTGAATAAAAGTGAATATAAAAAAAATCACTATCCATAAATAAAATATGTTTATAAACCTACTTGTCAATAAAAATAGATTTAAAATAGCAAGATACCTAAATTTATGATATCAATAATGACAAAAAATCTCTACTTAATCTGAACCTTACCATTTCGTGAAATAACACTAATAGCTGAAATAATAGTGAGTAATAAAATCTTAATAGATCACTCAAAATCTATTACAATTTTTACCATATATATTAAAAAAATAGATATTTTCTAGAATAAATAATAATATTTGCTTCAAGGGAACTAATATGCATGTCAAGTGTTATGTTTAGTAAGTACAATACTAGTATGAACTTAGTGTCAATAGTAGACTTGTTAAAAACATTAATATAAGTAATTATTTTAGCATGCTATTAAAACTAAAATAACAAATAATAATAATAATTTATTCTTTGATTTAAAGAAGCTTATAATTTTCCCCTCTCCCCTTATACAATTACTTTTATTAAATCAGCCATTAATCAACCAAAAATAATTGTTGATTAAAAAATTTCAATGAACCTTGTATTTCAGGCAAGCTATTACCAGATTAACAGTTATCCGCCAGAATTTGGTTGAAAATCAAACTTATCTGCTGAAAAATGTGATTGTCGAGTGGTTTGTTAGCCAATAATCACTGAATTTTCTATAATGATAGGAATGCAAACTTGAGATCTTACAGTATGCAGATTCTATTTTTAAATCATGAAAATTGCTAATAAACACAAAAGGGTAAAACACAAAACTTTTATTGTTAAGTCCATAAGAAAATTATAAAACACACAATTCATTTAAGAAAAAAACGAGTTTATTGAATTTTACAATAAGGAAATTATATCTTATCTTATAGAAATGGATTTACTTTTTTGCCCAAGCTCCTCTACAAACCTCCTCAATTTTGGATTCTTCTTTTTTCTCGCAACTTCTTTTACTCTTCATATTGGAGAGTGAAGTTGAATGAGATAAAAGATTTAAGAAAGATATTAATTATAAAAATGGAAATATATTTTTGAAATAAATGCATACAATTATTTTAAAAATATGCATTGTACATAAAAAATGTGCTAGCGTTGATCCTGAGGAGATTTGACGGTGCAAAAGGAAAGAGTACAATGAAGGAGAGCCCATAGACATAAGATCATGAGTTGCATTTGTCAGACCAAGTGAAAGCTAGCAAGGTCAAAGCTGATCGAATAATGAGACAAACCAATGATGATCAGAGGATATAAGAACAAGCAATTCACACAAAAATGAGGTGAAATGATATCCAAGCCAATTATCAAAGGAGAGTCGATTCAAGGAAGACACGGGTCCTTAACATCTAAAACCACTGGAGAGATATACAAAGACCCCTCATTAGGGTTCAAGGATTGACAACTAGACCGTATTAACAGGTTGACTGATATCAACCAAACTCAGTCGACTGAGCTGATCCCATCAAGTGGAGGGGATCTCAGCTGACCGAGCTAATCCTATCGGCTTGAAGCCAATTGAGCTTAGCCAACCGACTTAGAGAGCAGTCGAACGATCAACTCATACAGGTACACATCCCTTTAAAGAATTGAAAAAAATATAACTTCATCACACTGTACCCTCTCTATCATAAATATAGAGATTATTTTATGAATAAGACATAATTGACATGACATCTTACTATTTAGTTCTCTCTCTGTCTCTCTCTCTCTCCATACTTATGCTCTATTCTTTTGATGTGAACTACAGAAAAATCGGGATTCAACATCTTAAAATATGTAGTGAGCGTGAATCATGCCAAAAACAAGAAAAGGAGTAGCCCAATGAGAGGAAACCCATAATAAAGGCACCGATAACATGGAGTGCATTAGAGAGTTTGTAAACTAGCAAATCGAGGAGTTGAATGATCAAATGTTAGACACCATTCAAGATGCACTGACTCGGGGAAGAGAGCGACCCCCCGAATGAAGGGTCAACGCCTAACGACCAAAGAGTCCCCTTGACTATAGAAAGAGAATGTGACTCACAGTACTTTGATTGTGTTGAGTCTTCATCGATTGAACGACATCTATTTAAGCATACTGAGGTGCTAAAATGTCATCTTTTCATTACCATTCTGAGGGAGTTTACCCTCAAGTGGTTCAATGGATTACAACTTGGAGTAATTACATTGTTTGCAGATTTAAGAAGAATGTTAGGGTGCAATTTGCCTGTGCCTTGAAGCCTTAGAGAAATTCACAAACCCTCAATTGGAGCTGACAAACAAGTCCATATTAGCTGAGGAGTATAAATGTGTTCTTGTTTCTTTCAAGTAGAGCCCTCCACTCAAAACCTATAGTAGAGGGACCCCAAAAGCGAAGGGTAAAAACCAAGACATGATTCATGTACTTCCTCCAGTCCTCATTATGAAGAAGCTTGCCCACCCCCACCCACTGAGAGATTTAGGTTCAATATCCTGATTAACGACTGACTCAATATAATAAGTGTCCGCTACATAATGACAAGCACACAAACAAACCCAGTTGAGTTGTTCATACCATTCTATTTCATTATCAATTACATAAAAAAATTGTTATGTAAAATTTTGTTAATTTTACATACTGTTCCAAGTCCAACTAGAACTCACAGGATTTTAGAAGTCATATAAGGAATAAAAAAAAATCAACCAACACTCCATAAACTCAAATGGACCCATTAGCAGAGTTTCTATTCGAACCGCAAAATAGACATTGATGGGTAACAATCAAATGATAAAAAAAAAACATCTAAATAACCAACAATGAAGAACAAATGTCTGATTGATAAATCATGTAAGAACTGAACTACAATGCTCAAGCATCAATAAACTCTATGTCTCCTAGCTCGAAGCAGGTCAAGCTCTGACAACAATTCTATATCTATTAATAACATGATCCATAATTGGTAGCATGAAAATCACCCTAGTAGCAAATCTCAATAGTTACCTCCATGAAGGCTGTGATAGGATCCACTTAATATGCCTGACATACAGTGTGGTCCATCCAAAGTGATGACCTAACCAAGTGACCAAGACATGCATTAGACTTGGGTCGGGCGAGAATAAATCAGACAAGTACCAAAATCTCTATAATCATACTCATCCGTTTGGATTCAACAATTTTTTTTAATCAGTTAGACTATCCACCTTGTGAAATGACCCAGTGCACCAACTAATTAAATTTACTTCACAATGGGAATTCCTTTTAGCTAATTAAATTCCCTCAACATAGATATTTGAAATAAAAAGAGTCAAATCAAGGTATGTCAAGCATATAAAGATTAACACCTTACATATTTTCACAAATTGAGCCAGATTTACAGAAAATAAGGCACAAACAGATATATATAACTACAAGACCAAGTTAGTACGTTCTAATGTCATCTGGAAAAATACAACTGGACAGGAGAAGCCTGTCTGGGTTGTTATCCCACCAGAAATGAACAAATTGTCATCAAGATGTTTCGGTCATTCTTGGACTTGAAGTAGACCAACATTCACTTCATCAAGTTTTTAACATATTCCGAGAGCTATACCCAAGCTAGCCTCCACCTTCTCTTATAAAGCAAAGACATGGTACTTTATCTCCTTAATTTATTTCTTTAAAGTAGTGACTTGGTCATACATCTTTGAAATTTTGGCTTTAGCTCACGCCGAAGCATCATCAAACTCCAATCTTTCAATAATAGAAAATAAGTCATCTTTATTTATCTCAAGCTCCTCGTGAGTGATGACCAATTATGATACCAAATTCAATACACCCTCTGAAAGGGTGGCTCAATGGATAAGAGATGGTCCTATCAATGATCCTGATTCATCTGCATCCTTTGAAAAATTATTTATAGGACCCCTAACACCCTTTTAATGCTGAACCATCAATGATATAGTCCTGTGGCATGACAACAAGAATGATCTTTGACTCAAAGGTCTTCAAGTCTCCAATCTTCATAAGCTCAATCTGAGCTGATTCGAAGAAGAAAGGAAGAGAATAAGTATAATTTAGACATATTACAACTCTGATACACACATCCCAAGAAAATTAAAATACGCAATAAGGGCAAAGTGCAAAAATAAATGTGAAACAAATCATTAACTTTAATTTCATTTATGATTGAAAATTTACAAAAACTTTCTAACATTTATTTACAAAGCGTACAAAAGAAATAATTTTTTTTTGAAGTATGGGAAAAATCTGAGGGCGGGTTTTACATTCAATGACTCTTCATCATCCTCACCATTCTCTTCTTCCTACCCCTCCTATGAGTCTAACAGTAGAGTGGCAAACTTCTCCATATCCATTTGTGGGAGATCAACTGTGCTTCACCATGCACCCAATGTTGAAGGAAACCCTTTCCTTGATGAGCCACCAAACGTAGGTGGGAGGATAGCTCAACAAAAAATCATCGAACATCTTCATTGTTTCCATCTAATTCTTCATCGCTTGATTCTTCTTTTATGTGAATAAGAACAACTATGTTTGTTGAGTGTTTCAGCTTCGACCACCTCCACCTAGTCCTTAGCTACCTTTGCCCTTTCTTCGCCCACTACTAATATTAGCTCAATCTCCTATTGTTCTTTGCATTCCCAAAGAATGAACATCAACTAAAAATGAGATACTTCCCAAACCATCAATTGAAACCTATCGATTGCTTGAGACATGCCCAAGAGGCTGTGTTTCAGAAGGACCTCTTCATAAGCGAGAGACCAGATGGCATCAACAATAGTCGAAGGGTAAAAAAGCCACCGTAGGGAAGTTAGAATACCAATTTCTTATAAAATAAATTAGAGCAAACTAGCCTTTTGAGCTAGTGCTCAGCTTTGTCTCCTCATCTTATAGAAGAACCCATCAAAGCGTGATTCACTTTTTGCTTCTTTTGAAACATAAGGGTGGGGGAGGCAAGCCACTTAAATCGATCGCGGGCGCCTTCCCCTTACACCACACCTCCTCTTAGCAGGGTTCAGACTCAGACTTGGACTCGAGCCTACTTGGGTCTACCATAAAAGGACGATTCACTTTATCCCTGGTCGGAAGGTCGATGAAGGAACTACTGACCTAGGAGTGGAGGATATAGTTTCTTATCTCTCAACTAAAGCCTCCCCCTCACGCTTGCTCAACTCCATAAGACTCATTGTCTTCTAGGACTCTTGATTTTGTGTGACCTAGAAACCTGCAACCAATAAAGAACATTTGGTGGGCACCATAAAAATTTTCCTCTCAAAAAAGATTATCTCGCCAGTCGCAATCCTTTGAAAAATAATTGAAGAATCAGACTTGGAATAAACTATTTCTACACTTTCCAACTCTCCCACAGTAAGGACCATCAGGGATTTCTATTGACCTACCACTTTAATAGTCTAAGGGTAGACAAGTTTAGCATGATCGATCGCACGGGCCTTCTACTTGGCCATACGGGTGAGGATCGTTGTGCCCCTCCGTCCTCTCGAGTGTTGGATTTCATCTAATCCTCCTTGATAATTTGACCAAATTTGTCTGGTTGTAACACTCGATTGTTAGTTTTCAGGTCAAGATATTGATGTACCAATCTTTGGTTTCCATCAACACTCTATCTGACCCTTTCTTCTTTGCTTGGCCAGTGTGTCACCAAATGGAATGGTCTGAAGATACCTTCCCAGGGACAAGAACCAAGGCATTAATTAAGCTTCCGGCCTTTCACTTTATTTTTTAGACCCAATAGCTAGAACTTGCATTTCGAGGCAAACTAATTGAAGCCATCCAACTCAACTTGAAATAAAAATATGCAGTCAAAAAGCTCTATTGACCATCAGATCCTTGAACGATGACAGAACATGAATAAATTCTTAATGACTGTTATAAATTTTGGTGAATGACTCCGTAGTAATTGAAGACGGTCCTAACTCTCGGTAGAAAGTAAGCCAAAGACTGAAGAAAAATTGATCATTGTAGAAAATGAGGTCGTCTCTAAACAAAGTGGTCACTGGATCATTCTCGCCAGCAATCTGAAGCTTAACAATGGGATCCAAGATACATATCCCTTGCAATTGATCCACCTTGTTAGGAGTTATCTTTTAACGATCGTTTGATATGATCTACTCGATGGCCATTGGAGAATTCTTTGGAGCCATCAAACCGAGTGTAAAAAGTCAAAGTCGATAGAACAAAGAGAAGTGAAGAGAAAAAGATAGAGTAAAAGCAAAATGTCATCAAATCTCTCACTTCTATATATAAGTAAACAAAAGAAACAAAATGGTCGCACACGAGTAAAAACAGAATTCTATAGTAATTTTAAAGACACATTCACTGAAGGTTCACATCAACATAAGAAACGAGACAAAAAATTAAATTTTATTCTTAAAATAGACATTAGAGATTACAAGAAGTGATTAGAAGTTAGCTCGAGAAGAAATATTTAAAAGGGGGTTGATCGCCACATCAGTTAACATAGACCCCAATTGAAGCAGTCGCTTATACAAAATTTCTTCCCCAAACATTAATTGATTCGTTCGATCCATCTTGGCTTGAGTATGGAATATGAGAGATCTCTTTTGGAATTCTTCAGTTCCTGGTAAAGAGTAGTTATCTACTCCTCCATCCTCTCCACTTTCTCCACACGACTGAGTTGCTCATATATCTCCTCGCCTCAATAGATCCCAACCATCCGTGCAAAGAAGTTCTCAAACTTGGCCAGGCAGGGATCTAATGAGCTGGAGACATCTGAAGTCTTTTATTTTCTTCCCAGCGGGCCTTGAGAGGATTGCCCTGATAATCAACTCCTCCATCCTCGCTCGAGAGTTGTCGTCCTCAACTAGCACCACGATTGGGTTCTCACCTACATTTAAGGTGGCGAGTCATCATCTAGGGCTATCAGAGCATGATTGACTGCACCAAGAGACAACAAAAAGGAAAGAGACTTCATAAAAAATGACATCTAATAAGACTCGTACCAATGAGTAGATCCAACTTAAACACTGTAAGTAATATAGCACTCTCACCGTGTGGCAGTAGATCACCAACAACTTCTCGCGTGACCCGTTCAATCGGTGGGTCTTGTGTCGTAGTGAAAGGTTGAGCCAATGAATCAATGGTTGGGTCGGTCGCTAGAGCTTTTCATCTCATAGTGTTGATGGGTCAATCAAACAACCCCACTTGATCTGCCATTGCAACTGTTTTTTTCTTCTTAACGATGACTTTCTTCTTGCTTTCACCTTCCAGGCAGCTCCACTCATTCGACCTCCCGAAGGCAACAAAAAGCAAATCTTTGCTGGGGATATCATACTGGAGATTCAATACGTTCTGCATTACAACACTTAGAAGTTGACCGATTCTAACAATAAGGACCCGATAACAAATATGAAATGTGAAAAGTCACGTCATGCCTTTTCATAAGAATCAAATTCACTAAAATCAAGAGAGTTTAATTATTGAACACATCAAATGCAAAAAGTTCAATGCAATGATAGTAATGATAATGGTGATGATGACAATAATAATAACAATGAATCAAAACTTAGTGAAGTCATATTACAAACTTGCATTTAATTTCATGTCAAATTAAACACATTCATTTCAATTTGAACTCAACTCTGCTAAAAGCCTGATTTGACTTTCAATTGAACTTTGATGTTCTATGACAAATTCTATTAAAGTCTTCTATATGTGGACGCATCCCTACAGACATAGGCACGAAGATACATAAATACGGATGCTAAATTTAAACATATCCATGTCCCTATCTAGACATTTATTCATAAGTATATCCCTTTGTAGTTTGACCTAGTTTAGAAGTAGCGCAACATAAACCTAATTCAAATCAAATTTAATATTGCAAGTTGGCCTGACTTATTAATTAACCCGTGCTCTAATTAAAAGAAATAATTATATATAAGAGGTTCTAATCCAACTTGCATTTATAAATGTAGTTCAAAATGATCACATATTCTAGGTTTCTGATCTTGGCTTTGTCGTGGGTTTCAAATAGGGCTGTCAAAAATGCTCATTGTTCGCGAACAGCTCGTGTTCGGCTCGTTAAGAAGCTCGTGTTCAGCTCGTTCGCTAAGTTAACGAGCTGAACATGAACAGCACGAACAAAAATTTGTTCGCTCGTGTTCGGCTCGTTTTGGCTCGAATTACCACTCATTATATATATATATATATATATATATATATTGATGAGTAATATTTTTTAAAAAATTTAATTTACTATAAGGCTACAAAGATTTATAATCAATTAAAATAATTAATTAAGAAAATAGAATAAAAATCATTATTTTAGATTCAAATGATGCTTTAATATAAACAATAATCTTTAAACTTGTTCAAACCCTTAACATTTTATGGCTACGTGATTAGGGTTGCCAAAACGACTTTGTTTATGAACAACTCATGTTCGGCTCGTTAAGCAAACAAGCCGAACACGAACACACTTTTAGAGCTCGAAATATAAACGAGACGAACACGAGCTGACCCTGGGCTCGCTCCTGTTTGGCTCGTTTAGACCCCTAGTTTCAAATCCCATTAATTGAAAAGGCTTAATNTGAACAGCTCGTGTTCGGCTCGTTAAGCAAACTAGCCGAACACGAACACACTTTTGGGCTCGAAATATAAACGAGACGAACACGAGCTGACCCTGGGCTCACTCCTGTTCGGCTCGTTTAGACCCCTAGTTTCGAATCCCATTAATTGAAAAGGCTTAGTATTGAACAAGATACTGTTAAAGTATTTAGATGTAATACTATCAGTGCTTACGAAACCATACTTCACCTCAGTGACCGCTGCATGTCGTCATGCAGAGGGTAAAATAGACTTCAGCAACACTTATCCACTTTTATTCCTGCCTTCTTGACTTGGTCAACGATGCTTCAACCTGTTTTATNTCAGCAACACTTATCCACTTTTATTCCTGCCTTCTTGACTTGGTCAACGATGCTTCAACCTGTTTTATGGGGGAAAAGAATTGTCATACCAAATATAAAAGATTCAAATACAAAAGAAATTAATATTTTAACGAACTTACGTGTGAGATTAATATAATTTTAACAACCTGTTTTATGGAACACTTATCTCACATAAACAAGCTCATCCGTCGAAATCGCTGAATCGCACCCACATGTCAGAGTTTATTAATCGATTCCACTTACTGAAGTGATTGAATCAAGTCCGTCTGCCGTAGTGATTGAATTGAACTCATCTGTCGTATAAGCTGATCCAACTTATTGCATTTTTTTTAAGAGGATGAGTTAAACATATCTCTTTGGAGGTAACAATTCAAAAAAGCCATCATGGCCAACCAGAACATCGTCAATCTCTTAAAGATGACGCCCATCACTGAGAGTCGGTCATATCGCCTAGGCATTGAGGATGTTTGTCGTACCAGCAACATCTGACATTAGCCAACAATACCCCTTGTTTCACGACTTTTTAACAAGGCATCAGAGAAAAACCAACAATACAGACATTGATGTCTTCATATTAGACGTACAATTATATATATATATATTTATATTATGTATATAAGGGCTAACAAGAACNCTTAAAGATGACGCCCATCACTGAGAGTCGGTCATATCGCCTAGGCATTGAGGATGTTTGTCGTACCAGCAATATCTGACATTAGCCAACAATACCCCTTGTTTCACGACTTTTTAACAAGGCATCAGAGAAAAGCCAACAATACAAACATTGATGTCTTAATATTAGACGTACAATTTTATATATATTTTTATATTATGTATATAAGGGCTAACAAGAAAAAGAGGAGGATCAACTTTTTCCCTCTTGATTTCTCTTTTTTGAATGGTTCCATATCTTTTTCCTAAAAGTTCACTCTCTCTCTCTCTCTCTCTCGAATTTTGTGAATTACAGAAACCTCCGAGAAGCCATTCTCCTCCGGCTTTTCGGAGGTTGGAAATTAATATTTTCCTCAATGTTCCCTACAAAGTCTCTTCTATCTCATTCTCTCTTTATAGCACTCTTTTTATAATATTCGGTCTTTAGCCAAATTGTATGTATACACATACAATACGTTTTAACAAGATTCACAACTAGGATTACAAATTAATTTAGGAATTCCTTCACAAGAAAAAATAATCTCTTCTAACAAATATTATATATTTATGAATAAATATGTGAATAAATGATGATTTTAACCACATAATAAATATCATGCAACTCCACGCAAACATCAAGAACGAGTTTATCAAAGAGTTTCTTTCCTAGCGAGGCCTCAGATACAGGAATTCCAAGTCTAAGCATATAATATTTTTCATGTAAGAAGGAAATCTAAGGGTCAGAAGCAAGCTAATGGTCGCCATCCTCATGATTACTGCCCAAGGAGATTTCCATACGCATGCAACCGTTCTACAATTCAAGTTGAACAATATTTATCCTGACAAGGAATCCCAAAGCTAGCCTCTCTGCAAACATTTAAACCTGATCAGATTGGCACTAAGAAATGTTTTATCCGATCGATTAACAGAAATAGGTATGGAAGCAAAAAAAAGTGGAAGGTCATGATGATTTTGCTTGTGAGGAGAGAAGAGAAGATGATATTGAAAAAGGAGTCTGATAGCACTCATATTGCGTCTTACCCCGGATCTGAGAAAAAGCAATATCGGAAATGATGATGAGATACAAAAATCTATTTTTTACTAAAAAAATTTTCATCAACAAGTAATGTAAGAGATAAGAGTAAACTAGTGTTTTTTTTTTTGCTTTTTATTTTATAAATAGAGTTTAGATACTTTTATGTATCAGGAGAGATATTAACATAAAATTAATACAAAAAAACTTGAAACGACAAATACATGAGAAAACTACTTAATGAGAGTAATGTGGCTCTATTTATAGCATTCTGGGTGCAATTAATGCATGAATATTAATCACTTTAATTGGACAGTCCAGAGAGCTTCCTTCGATCAAACAATGTTTGATTGACATTTGGATGTCTTAATCACGTCAAAATTGAGTGATCTTGGGCTAGTTGAATTTGTATTGCTGAGATGATTCAACCATGAAGTCACCGGATTCTACGTCCGTTTGACATCTAAATGTGTCCAGAAATCTTTCAAGAGGGGTTTAATGACTTAACCTGAGCTCGATTTGACTCAGATTGAACTAATTTTGATATCATTGAGCCCGTCTCATCGAGTCGGTCAGTTTTACTATAAGTTTAATGAAATTAGTACTATGGATGACTCTTAATTAAAGTTTGAATGTTTAATGAAATTAGCACTATGAATGTTTATTGCTCGAAAGATTGTCTTGAGATTCATGTCAGCCTCAAGATTCATGCTTGATGATGAAAATTTCTTGACAGCGTATCAACGTCAATTATATTTGTATTGCATCATATATTCGGCCCAGAAAAATACTCTTTTTTGACTATAGATTGATTTCCATCGTGATGATGGAGGAGAAGTTCGCTTATGCATAGATCTACAATCAACATGTGAAGATGCAAATAGATCTCCAAGAATGTGGCAAAAATCTGAAGATTTTGATGGCAGATATGGCAAAGTATTCATTTGAAAGCTAGAACATCCAACTCAATCCGTGCTATAATTAGTAGGTGGTTGTGGTAGAAGTACAAACTTAATGACATGCTGAACAAGAAGAAGAATAAGAGAATCAAGACAAACGCAATCAAACCGGGAAAATCTTTGATTATAACGAAGAAAAATAATTTGGTGACATTGCCTTCAAGATGGAATCATAAACTAAATATCTTGACATGAAGAAGAAATAGTACTACCAACCGTTTGTCAATCCCTAATGTCATAAAATATAGATTATTAAATTATTAAAGTAGTTAAAATAAATTTTAGTCACATTTTTTAAATTTTAATTTGCATTTAATGCTAAACATATTGTGGTTAACATTAACCGTTTAGCCAAATCCAGCAAGATTTGTAATTATAACTTTTGTTATGCAAATCATAGTTTTTTCTTCTTTAAACCATATGATTTTAAGATGATGAAACATTCTATTTTAGAGTTGAAACAATTATGTGAATAATAATTAAAATTATTACATTTTTTAAACTAAATGTGCTGTAACTTAAATTTTCAATATTTAAATTTTATACATTTATTTTTAACTAGTGGCCATTAATTATCTCAAGTTTAAGACCATATGCATCAAAAAATTATTACGTCCAAGATTGCACATTTAGTCATTGGCGACAAACAGACCACAAAAAGTGCCGGCGACGCGGACAGCACATCACAGTTGTTCGGATGTGCGGTTCACCGGAAGTAATAATTTTCCCATAAGCATCTCATTGACTGGTTCGGATTGGAAGAAAAAATTTCAGGATTGATCGGACGTGCGGTTCACCGGAAGCAATAATTTTTCCGTAAGCATCTCATTGTGTTGGTTCGGATTGGAAGAAAAAAATTCAGGATTGATTGAAACTGTCATTCACCGAGAATTTGTCCTCTTAGTCAATGACAATGAAGGATATTGAAATCTTTAAGAACATGTTATTAACTGTTGAAGTCTCATTTCATATTTCTTTGGATACCCCGTCTGCATCATGGCCTACACAGATGTTCAAAAGAAGAGATAAGAAGAACTCTAAATGACAAACATCTCATTGATCACTATTATGCATTTTGGATTGAATTCCACAATAAGAGTCAAATGCAATCGAGTCATTTAAACTAAACCACTCATGGGGCATCCAAGGAATCGATTTTATTTTTTAATTATAAACTTACTTCTTGAAAGTCATATTTATTTAAATCAAGTTACCAAACTCATTCAGCATAAGATATGATAATAATTTCCAAGGTTAAATAACGAGTGATTTTTTGCAAAGAGAAATGATGAGCAATAAATTACAAAGTGATTTGAACTCATGACCTTGAAAAAAATAGTATTCACCATTAACTAGAGGGACATGAATCCTTGCTCATAACATAATGTTTTGTTAATATAAGATAATTGAACAGACAAATTGAATAAGGGTATCAATAGTGATATAACATAGTAAAATGTATTTAGTTTAGAATCTTAATTATGTAATTTTGAGCTTAAGCGAATTTTTATACATAGGAGAAGAGAGAGAGCCCAAAATTAAAAATGGGTGCATTTTAAATGAAATGATCCCCTATTTATAGGGGATGGATAATAATATGAAGNGTAGGAGAAAAAGGCCATGCAAACATCTGGTGCAGATTCCGCGCTTGAAAGAGGAATTTGGTAGGGGCAAGTAAGCTTTTGAGTGGAAGGAAACCATGAAGCTCTCGAATTCTTTATTTGGTCAAATATGATATCATCAATATGCAATACTTTCTAATTTTCTAAGCTCTATGTTGTTAATATTTATATGCCTAAAAAACATTATTAAGCACTAATTTTNCAAGTAAGCTTTTGAGTGGAAGGAAACCATGAAGCTCTTGAATTCTTTATTTGGTCAAATATGATATCATCATTATGCAATACTTTCTAATTTTCTAAGCTCTATGTTGTTAATATTGATATGCCTAAAAAACATTATTAAGCACTAATTTCCAACTAATATGTTTAAGCTTAAAGAAAGGTGGAAAGCGTGCACTTTATACTACTTAAAATTCCTTCGCATCATGGGTTTGAAGATCTTATTAATGTGTTGATGAACTAATATGTGCAAGTTGGAAATAGATGAATATTTAATGTCTTTTCATCATAATTAAGATTAAGAAAATTTTAGAGACTTTGAAAAAAATTCCCAGCTATGTTTTTTAGTCATGACAGATATTTCAATAAAAAAAAAAGGTACTGCGACAAATTTTAAAAAAAATCTAGAATTTATTAATTTGCAAANATCTCTTTCGAATATGGCTATGATATTATTAATATTTGTATTTTTTATGTTCATCTTTTATGAAAAAAAAAAATTATTTTAACTGCTCGGAAGATAATGAATTCAAATTTATAAATTATATATTCTGTTTTTTTTATGCGTTTATGTTTAGATGGTTTAATAAAAATTGGTTAAGAACATTGAAATTTCTTGTCTTTTGTTTCTAAATAAGCAATTTTGAGTCTAAATGCAGATCTATTTGGGGGGCGGAAAGCGTTGTTTTTGCAATAAATGCAACATAGTTGCCATTACGATAAACATAACAAGTGGCAAATATGGAAATGACAAACAATTTTGAATGGATATCTCTAAACCCTTTGTAGCTAAAAACATATGAAAATTAATGAAGTATTACGTAATTAGTTTGTATTAAAAATAGTATCAGACTCAATTTTCATAAAGAATTTTTGTGGTCATCAATTTTATGGATCAAGTCCTCGCATGATTATATGAGAAGATAATTGCATCTTCACTTTATGGATTGTATAGCCTGATGCTACCTTATACAACCCAGGCTCAAGAGTTAAATGACAAGCTATGGCGGATTACCGAGTACAAATTAACTACCATGTTGAGTGCCAACGACTGATTACTAGTAAGCGAGTACAAATTAACTACCAAATATAAGTAGTTGACTACCAGCTCCTAAATACGAGACATTAGTTTGTCTGCTACGATTTGTTGATCATCGCCCATTCTCCAAGAGGATCGGATCCGCATCAATGTCAAATTCTTTTGTGATGGATTGTCATGAAGGCTGAATAGGGTGACAAAGATATAACATAATGAGAGCATGTGGGATAGATGTCAAAATAGGCTTTGATAGAGATAATATTAATATGATGTCAAAATCAAAATAAGAGCTTGAAATTCATTTAAAAAATGATTGATCTCAATATATTAAGCAATGTATATTCATCTTCTCTAAGGAAAAATAACATCTTCCGCCATAGTTTTTGCTCACTCGTCTCACTACTAACACTTTCCTAATGGTGTGAGTTCACAGACAAATCAATGATCCGACACAAATATTTCAAAAATTGCTCCCAACATTTAGAGTTTTTAAGAAACAAGTGGTTAAAATTAGTCTTTTAAGTGAGCTACTACTGATAAGCAAACCATTCCATTTTTTAAATATAATTTGTGTGATGAATAATACTTAAAAACACAAAAAATGATGAAATTCCCTTCGTAATTAATGTTTTTAATCCCTAAATCACGGTTAATCGTTTGGTTTTCGAGTTTAAAGATCTTATAATAATTTAAAATATATATATAATAAAATTTAGATTTGAGGAAAAAATTACTATCTCCTCTTTAAAGAAGTTAAGTTGTAAAATAATTCGGCGCTAAAAATGGAGGCATATGTTGTAGAGATCTACCCAGAAGAAAGATATATTTCTTCTAGGTTCAGTATACCACNCTATTTTAGCACCATTTCCACTAAAGAAAAAAGATGCTCCATCAGAGTTAGATGCAGCCCTCAACATTGCTTCCTCCTGTAGCAAATGGCTCATAAATTGATTTTCCGGCCTCATTGAGAAAAATGACTGCATATATTCATTTCCTTTTCCTTTTGCTTCCTCAATGTCTTTGTTTCTAAAGTTGTCGAAGAAAGAAGGCTCTGCAAAAGGTGGAGATTGATCGGGGGCTTCGACTAACAAATCATCCACAAAGGAACTGTTCATCCTTTCTGCAAATTCCTGCTGTGTTGTGCTATTCTTTGTATCCTTTTTATTGTACACCTTGCAAACAACCCATTCATCCTGTACACATATATATAAATCATTATATGCATCATATTATTTTGTTATTTAAAACTAATGATTTAGATGTTATACTTGTGTGGTTTTGTGATGTTGTAGCGTTTTATGATATGAAATCATCATGTTTAATTTCATAGAATAATAAATTATTGATGATCTTACCCAAATAAGTCTATTTTATATATGAATTCTTAAGTTTTTAATTTATTCCGCTTGAATGCTGCCTAAAAAAGTAAAAGCATTATTTATCTTTTACTTATTCAGCTTGAATTCTGCCTAAAAAAAGTAAAAGTATTATTTATCTTTTACTTTAAGCTGTTGCTATATGTGTAATGTTAGTTTACACTATTTAATTCCTTACTAATCTTGCAATACTAATTTTATTTTTTCATTTATATTTGAGTGCAGATTTTGCCCTTTTTCGTATATGTTGCCTATTTTTAGCCAAATTATCATTGGCATACGTCACTCAAACTATCCTTTAATATACTTTCTTTTAATTTTTTCCTTCTAATTTTATCAAATATTCATCTTAATACTCCTCATATTAAATTAAGAAATTTTTAATTAATAAGTAAAGCAAATTCTAAATACTCATTGCTTAAAAAGATGGTAAATAAAAAATGATATGCTATTTGAGAACATTTGTTTCCATGTAAGGGAAGGAAAATAAAGAGGAATCAATGTTTGAAAGAACAAAATTTTAATCTGAAAATCAATATATGTACCTGATGAGATGTGGAAAATTTATTATACTGATATTTTCCATCAAGCCTGTATTCATGCATGACCCATTTTGTCTTCATTCCTCTTGGAGCTCTCCCACTGTAAAACACTAAGGTTTTCTTCATCCCAACAAGGAAACCTTTTCCCCTAAATATTTCCTTATCCTTTCCTGTTGCTTTCCAGTAGCCACTTGATGTGGCTCTATTGGTCCTCATTCCTGTGGGATACTTTCTATCCCTTTTGCAGAAGAAATACCATTCCTTCTCCCCCATATTAGCTTTTCCTGTACATAATGCATATAATATCATATTTAATACCCCATTTAATCCACTTTAAAAGTGAATTGGAATCGAAGATAGGGAACTGCTTGCATGCACATCAATAGTTAAGAGGTTGCAAAAAAAGACATTCTTTTTTGTGTGTTTTAAATTTGATGTACCTGGAAGATCCCATGGCTCGCACTCATTGAAGCTTCCTTCACCAATGGCTATTGACTTGAAGCTTAGATCCATAACCTTCTCTAACAGATAGTGGGTTATAATCTCTTCATCAGTTGGATGAAATCTGAAGCCTGGAAGCAAATGAAGGCCGCCATCCATGGTTGTCAAAAGTGGCAACAGTTGAAGATAAAAACACTAGAAGAAACAAAAAGAAGAAGAAGAAGATGGAGAGAGTTTAGGAGTTCTCGAAAGATAGAAAATGTGGAACAGAAAGCTGAAAGCTTTTATAAGAGCTTTTCCAGCTTGCAGGAAGATCCGTGATGTGGGAGGAAATGATAATGGGAAAACCACGTTTTCTTACCTTTGTTTACATTATTTAATATTGTCAACTATCTCTAAAATAAAGTGAGATGATTTAATTTGTCCTCTCATTTCTTTCTATCATTCTTATCTGTTACATTTGTTGAATTGGTGTTATGGATGAAGTGAATCTTGCTTCTAGGTAAATGTAGTGTTGGGGTAAGTCTTTTCATTTTTAAGCATGGAAAATATGTGAATGTATGGACACGTGAAGGACACTTTTCGTTGCTTGTTGTTTAAAATCTTATCTTTAAAACTAATAATAGTTGTTTAATTTATGGTTTTTTTGGATCCATGTAATTAACTTTTAATGGTATTTAAGACTTTGAAAAAAAGGAGTTTTGGCAGTAATTACTTAGTAGCAGAATTTAAAAGTACAGTCAAACGGACCTACGGCTGCGGTATTTAAACGGCATACAATAATGATATCTAAAAGTGTTGCCGTATCATATAAAACTTAATTCAATCATCTGACTTTGTTACAAGTTTAAGGGCTGTATGGCCATGGATGAATTTTAACTCGAATGGTTTTAATAAATCATGGAAATTCGGGTTTTGCAAATTATGTGTGGATAAATCTTAAAGTTTGTGTGGTATGAGCTCTAATAAATTGAGTTAAATCCTACAAAACCATTTGAGAACTTCTATAAGGGTTTAAGTTTGTTACTAAAATTTCAATTAAATTTATCATAAAAATTGGTTATGAATTTTGTTAAATGAAAGTATATTAATTTATAGTTATGTTGATTCATAATTGATTTATTTTAAAAAAACATTAATCATAAATTAAAATTCTATTAATATAATCATTTATCAAGCAATAATTTAACAATTATAAATGGATAACTAGTAATTATTAATTATCTTAATAAATAGTTACTTATAAATTTAATAATTAAAAAAGTGCATTTTATTTTTATTAATTAACTATTAAATAATTTNATATATATATACATATATATATATTACAAAAGATTGGCGCTTTGGGCTTCGCCAGCATCGCTAGGTAGCACGAGCTAGGACCCCATGAGCCAACCCATTCGGAGGACCCTCTCATTTTAGGCAATAATTTCCAGAGGCGGAATTCAAACCTCAAACTAGAAGGGACTTACATTGCCGAAACAGGCGCTCTACCAACTTACCCGGGAACGTTGCTTACACACACACACACACCAATAAATGTTCCACATCCAGCATAAATCTCGAGGCATTGACACGAATCTTAAGGCACATTTTTGAACAAGAAATATTTAGACTTCAATTAAAAGTCATCATGAACTCTGATTTCAACAAACTTTTGGTTAAACTGATCGACTCGATGAAATGGACCAAATCATATAAAACTAGTCAAATCCAAGTAAAATCAAAGCCGATTCGAGTCTTTAAACCATTTTTGGAAGATTTCCGGACATATTTAAAAGGTCAAACAGATGTTGAATCTAGCAATTTCATAGTCGAATTAAACGTCTCGACAAGACGAATCTAACAAGCTCAAGATCATTCAATTCTGACATCATTAAGGCCACCAAATGTTCATTAAATACTGTTTGATTGAAGGAAACTCTTTGAACCGTCCAATCAAAATGGTTCATATTTTTGCATTAATTACACTCAGAACATTATAAATAGAGTCACCTCCCTTTCATAAAAGAGTGTTTAAATCTTTAGAGAGAACTTGAGACTTTGAGAATGACCTGAAGTTCAGCGCCACCGTTTACCTCCGTCAACCACCTTGGACTGTCTTCGACCACCGCCAATCGCCTTCTACCGCCGTCGAACACTGTCGACCTTCGTTGACCACTGCCGACCGTTGTAGTCATACGTCAACTACTACTGATGACTCTCATTGACAACCACCGATCGTCGTCGAACACCACCAATCAAACGACATCAGTTTACATTATAACTTGGAAAATCTAGTACATTTTCTCGCTGTGGAACAAAAGATTTTTGTTTTCATCAATCAATAATAGATTTTTACAATTGGGTTGGACCCCGTGATTTTTTTCCTTATGGGTTTTTTACGTAAAAACTTTCGGTTTCATCACTGATTGTTTTTNTATATATATATATATATATATATATATATATATATATATATATATATATATATCTATATATATGTATATATATATATCCTGAGAAAAAGGGCATGCAAACATCTGGTGCAGATTCCGCGCTTGAAGGAGCAATTTCGTAGGAGAAAAAGGCCATGCAAACATCTGGTGCAGATTCCGCGCTTGAAAGAGGAATTTGGTAGGGGCAAGTAAGCTTTTGAGTGGAAGGAAACCATGAAGCTCTTGAATTCTTTATTTGGTCAAATATGATATCATCAATGTGCAATACTTTCTAATCTTCTAAGCTCTATGTTGTTAATATTTATATGCCTAAAAAACATTTTTAAGCACTAATTTCCAACTAATAGGTTTAAGCTTAAAGAAAGGTGGAAAGCGTGCACTTTATACTACTTAAAATTCCTTCGCATCATGGGTTTGAAGATCTTATTAATGTGTTGATGAACTAATATGTGCAAGTTGGAAATAGATGAATATTTAATGTCTTTCCATCATAATTAAGATTAAGAAAATTTTAGAGACTTTGAAAAAAATTCCCAGCTAAGTTTTTTAGTCATGACAGATATTTCAATCACAGGTGGCTTATACTATTTTTTTCAATTATGCATACTATATGTGATTTAATAATTACACCATTGTTTACAAAAAAATAAAAAAAAAAAGGTACTGCGACAAATTTTTAAAAAATCTAGAATTTATTAATTTGCAAGCTAACTTATTTCACTGAAAATAATGTTAATTACTTTTTTGACATCCATTGTGTAACTAATTTATCAACATAACAACATATACATGCAAACATGCATGAATTCCTTGGAGAGCAAAGCAATAATACTTTGCATTATTAATGGCCTTCAAATCAATCTATTGTCCCACATACAATCAAAATCCACTTGTCCTAAACCTGTAGAATGATTTTTTTCGTATGATTGAAAGCTGCCAATCTCCTTCAAGTTCCTTTCTGAGCTCATTCCTTTATCTATTGAAGCACTGAAGACTGAGTACGAGTTTGAGTTCGACTTCTTCTCTATTTTAGCACCATTTCCACTCAAGAAAAAAGATGCTCCATCAGAGTTAGATGCAGCCCTCAACATTGCTTCCTCCTGTAGCAAATGGCTCATAAATTGATTTTCCGGCCTCATTGTGAAAAATGACTGCATATATTCATTTTCTTTTCCTTTTGCTTCCTCATTGTCTTTGTTTCTAAAGTTGTAGAAGAAAGAAGGCTCTGCAAAAGGTGGAGATTGATCGGGGGCTTCGACTAACAAATCATCCACAAAGGAACTGTTCATCCTTTCTGCAAATTCCTGCTGTGTTGTGCTATTCTTTGTATCCTTTTTATTGTACACCTTGCAAACAACCCATTCATCCTGTACACATATATATAAATCATTATATGCATCATATTATTTGGTTATTTAGAACTTATGATTTAGTTGTTATACTTGTGTGGTTTTGTGATGTTGTAGCTTTTTATGAAATGAAATCATCATGTTTAATTTCATAGAATAATAAATTATTGATGATCTTACCCAAATAAGTTTATTTTATATATGAATTCTTAAGTTTTTAATTTATTCCGCTTGAATGCTGCCTAAGAAAGTAAAAGTATTATTTATCTTTTACTTTAAGCTGTTGCTATATGCGTAATGTTAGTTTACACTATTTAATTCCTTACTAATCTTGCAATACTAATTTTATTTATTCATTTATATTTGAGTGCAGATTTTGCCCTTTTTCGTATATGTTGCCTATTTTTAGCCAAATTATCATTGGCATACGTCACTCAAACTATCCTTTAATATACTTTCTTTTAATTTTTTCCTTCCAATTTTATCAAATATTCATCTTAATACTCTTCATATTAAATTAAGAAATTTTTAATTCATAAGTAAAGCAAATTCTAAATACTCATTGCTTTAAAAAATGGTAAATAAAAAATGATATGCTATTTGAGAACATTTGTTTCCATGTAAGGGAAGGAAAATAAAGAGGAATCAATGTTTGAAAGAACAAAATTTTAATTTGAAAATCAATATATGTACCTGATGAGATGTGGAAAATTTATTATACTGATACTTTCCATCAAGCCTGTATTCATGCATGACCCATTTTGTCTTCATTCCTCTCGGAGCTCTCCCACTGTAAAACACTAAGGTTTTCTTCATCCCAACAAGGAAACCTTTTCCCCTAAATATTTCCTTATCCTTTCCTGTTGCTTTCCAGTAGCCACTTGATGTGGCTCTATTGGTCCTCATTCCTGTGGGATACTTTCTATCCCTTTTGCAGAAGAAATACCATTCCTTCTCCCCCATATTAGCTTTTCCTGTACATAATGCATATAATATCATATTTAATAGCCCATTTAATCCACTTTAAAAGTGAATTGGAATCCAAGATAGGGAACTGCATGCATGCACATCAATAGTTAAAAGGTTGCAAAAAAAGACTTTTTTTTTGTGTTTTAAATTTGATGTACCTGGAAGATCCCATGGCTCGCACTCATTGAAGCTCCCTTCACCAATGGCTATTGACTTGAAGCTTAGATCCATAACCTTCTCTAACAGATAGTGGGTTATAATCTCTTCATCAGTTGGATGAAATCTGAAGCCTGGAAGCAAATGAAGGCCGCCATCCATGGTTGTTAAAAGTGGCAACAGTTGAAGATAAAAACACTAGAAGAAACAAAAAGAAGAAGAAGATGGAGAGAGTTTAGGAGTTGTTCAAAGATAGAAAATGTGGAAGAGAAATCTGAAAGCTTTTATAAGAGCTTTTCCAGCTTGCAGGAAGATCCGTGATGTGGGAGGAAATGATAATGGGAAAACCACGTTTTCTTACCTTTGTTTACATTATTTAATATTGTCAACTATCTCTAAAATAAAGTGAGATGATTTAATTTGTCCTCTCATTTCTTTCTATCATTCTTATCTGTTACATTTGTTGAACTGGTGTTATGGATGAAGTGAATCTTGCTTCTAGGTAAATGTAGTGTTGGGGTAAGTCTTTTCATTTTTAAGCATGGAAAATATGTGAATGTACGGACAGGTGAAGGACACATTTCTTTGCTTGTTGTTTAAAATCTTATCTTTAAAATTAATAATAGTTGTTTAATTTATGGTTTTTTTGGATCCATGTAATTAACTTTTAATGGTATTTAAGACTTTGAAAAAAAGGAGTTTTGGCGGTTAAAAGTACAGTCAAACGGACCTACGGCTGTGGTATTTAAACGGCATACAATAATGGTATTNATGGTTTTTTTGGATCCATGTAATTAACTTTTAATGGTATTTAAGACTTTGAAAAAAAGGAGTTTTGGCAGTTAAAAGTACAGTCAAACGGACCTACGGCTGTGGTATTTAAACGGCATACAATAATGATTTGTAAGAGTGTTGTCGTATCATATAAAACTTAATTTAATCATCTGATTTTGTTACAAGTTTAAGGGCTGTATGGCCATGGATGAATTCTAACTCGAATGGTTTTAATAAATCATGGAAATTCGGGTTTTGCAAATTATGCGTGGATAAATCTTAAAGTTTGTGTGATATGAGCTCTAATAAATTGAGTTAAATCCTACAAAACCATTTGATGACTTCTATCAGGCTTTAAGTTTGTTACTAAAATTTCAATTAAATTTATCATGAAAATTGGTTATGAATTTTGTTAAATGAAATTATATTAATTTATAGTTATGTTAATTCATAATTAATTTATTTTTAGAAAAAATTAATTGTAAATTAAAATTCTATTAAGATAATCATTTATTAAGCAATAATTTAACAATTACAAATGAATAATTAAGTAATTATTAATTATCTTAATAAAAAATTACTTATAAATTTAATAATTAAAAAAGTGCATTTTATTTTTAGTAATTAACTATTAAATAATTTGATGGGCGGAACTGCCAACCAATCACTTTGGGCTTCGCCAGCAACGCTAGGTAGCACGAGCCATGAGCCAACCCATTCACAGGACCCTCTCATTTTAGGCAATAGTTTCCAGAGGCAGGATTCAAACCTCAGACCAGAAGAGACTTACATAGCCGAAACAGGTGCTTTACCAACTGACCTGGGAACGCGGCTCATATATATATATACACACACACTCCACCAACAAACTTTCATCATCCAGCATAAATCTCAAGGCATTGACATGAATCTCAAGGCACTTTTTTGAACAAGAAACATTTAGACTTCAATTAAAAGTCATAATGAACTCTGATTTCAACAAATTTATGGTCAAACTGATCGACTCGATGAAATGAACCAAATCATATAAACTAGTCAAATCCAAGTCAAATCAAAGCCGATTCGAGTCTTTAAACAACTCTTGGAAGATTTTCGGACAGATTTGGAAGGTCAAACTGATGTTGAATCTAGCAAGTTCATAGTCGAATTAAGCGCCTCGACAAGACGAATCTAACAAGCTCAAGATCATTCAATTCCGACATCAATAAGACCACCAAATGTTCATTAAATACCGTTTGATTGAAGGAAACTCTCTGAACCGTCCAATCAAAAATGTTCATATTTCTGCATTAATTACACTCAGAACATTATAAATAGAGTCACATCCCTCTCATAAAGGGGGGCCTAAGCCTTCCGAGAGAACTTGAGAATTTGAGAAGGACCTGAAGTTCAGCACCACCGCAAACCGTCGTTGACCACCGCTGACCTCCATCAACCACCTTGGACTGCCTTTGACCATCGCCAATCGCCGTCGACCGTCGTCGACCACTGTCGATCTTCGTTGACCACTACCGACCGTTGTAGACATACGCCAACTGCCACTAACGATTGCCATTGACAATCACCGATCGTCGTCAAACACTACTAATCAAACGACATCCGTCTACATTATAGCTTGGAAAATCTAGTACACTTTTCCCGCTGTGGGACAAAAAGTTTCTGTTTTCATCAATCAATAATATATTTTTACAATTTGGTTAGACCCCGTGATTTTTTTCCTTACGGGTTTTTCACGTAAAAATTTCCGGTTTCAAACTGATTGTTTTTCTTTCATCTGAGTGCGTGTTGAATTCTCGTGCAACGCTGAGACGATAATCTATTATTCTACTGCCACAAGTTTTCTAGCACGCATTGTGTGTGTGTGTGTGTGTGTGTGTGTGTGTGTGTGTGATTAAACTAATAACCTAATTACCATACTTTTCCTTCTCCCGTGCTTAATTCCTCGGCTATTCTTTCCTCAAATTGAAAGCCTCGCCCTTATTCTCTGCCCAAAACCCTCGCAAGACATCCAATATGAAGTTTACCCACTTTGATGGAGAATCCATCACAAAACATCTTCATTATTGCTCTAATCCTCTATTAATGACTTTTCTTTAGTTCATATCATCCATTTATTTTAGGACGATATAAATTGCTATAGCTCAAATTAAGTAGTGCCAATTAATTTGAATAATACTTGCCAATATTTACTTATAATACTGATAATTTTGTTTGGAATTGATAATGATTGTGACAGAACTGCATGTTTTTATTGTCATATTTTGCTTGTTAATTGGCATGTAGGACAAATACAAATAAATTGAATTAGATCATATTTTATTTTCGGCCAACAAAAATGAGTCATTATTCTAGCTTTTTTCGCCTAATGCCCCCATTTCCTGCTACTGGCGATGAATGTAATTCTATTAAAATGTTTGATTTGAGTTGAGAAGTGTTGAATAACATACTTCCGAATTTAATATATACTAGCCATTTTTTAATATGCACCGAGGAAGTTTGCAGGAGTTAATAACAATATATGTTTAAAATCTTTCACAATCATTATATGTATGAAAAGCCATCAGCGAATAACAAAATATATCTGATGAAGAAATTATTCAATTTGAAGATGGCGGAAGGTACATCTGTTGTACAACACCTGAATGATTTTAATACCATCACAAATCAATTATTATATGTGAAAATTGAATTTGATGATGAGATACGTGCACTGATCTTGTTGGCTTCATTGTCAAATAGCCGGGTAGCTATGAGGATGGTTGTCAGTAATTTTGCAGGTAAATCAAAATTAAAATATGAAGATATTCATAATTTGATTTTGGCTGAGGAGATGCGCAGGAAAGATTCTGGCGAGATCTCAGGTTCGAGTTCAACATTAAATGTTAATTACATAGGGAGATCACATGACATGAACTCAAACAGGCGAAGATCAAAATTAAAGAACAGAAACAGGAGCAAGTCAAGGCCTGGTAAACAAGTAACTTGCTGGAATTTTGGCAAAACTGACAACATAAAGAGAAACTGCAGGAATCATAAGAAGACAGAAAATGACAGTGCAAATGTGGTAACTGAAGAATCACATGATGCAATACTACTGGCAGTTCATAGTTCTGTTGATGATTGTATGCTGGATTCAAAAGCTTCTTTTCATACAACTTTCCATCGGGAATTGCTGCGGAATTATGTTGCAGGTGACTTTGGGAAAGTATATCTGGTAGATGGAGAAGTTCTGAACGTGGTAGAAATGAGAGATTTTGACATTGCACTTCCAAACAAGAACATGTTGACTCTACAAAAGGTCAGACACATTCCTGAACTGAAGAAGAACCTCATTTCTGTTGGGCAGCTTGATGAGTGTGGACATTCAGTAGTGTTCTTAGATAGCGCCTGAAAGGTTACTAAAGGAGCACTGATACTGGTTTGGGGTAAGAAAATAGGTACGCTATATATGGCTACTAGTTTAATTAACAATGTTGATACTATTGTTGCAGAGAACACAACAGAGTTGTGACATTGTAGATTTGGTCACATGAGTCAGAGAGGTATGAAAGAACTTCAGTCCAGAGGCAAACTACCTAAACCGAAGTCAGTTGATTTCAGCATGTGTGAGAGTTGCATTATGGGGAAGTAGAGAAATGTCATTTTCTTGAAAGGTGGCAGGACACCAAAGGCATAAAAATTGGATCTTACACACACAAATGTGTGGGGTCCTTCTCCAGTGGCATCTCTTGGAGGCTCTCGTTACTACGTCACATTTATTGATGATCATAACAGAAAGGTATGGGTTTATTTGTTGAAGTATAAATCTGATGTATTCTGTGTGTTCAAGACTTGGAAGACCATGATTGAGACAGAGACATGCTTAAATCTGAAATGTCTGAGGTCTGACAATGGTGGTGAGTACATTGATGGTGGGTCCAAGGAGTACTGTGCAACTCAGTGAATCAGAATGGAGAAGACCACTCCAGGCACACCGCGACAAAATGATGTTGCAGAGCGCATGAACAAGATCATTAATGAGCGGGCTAGAAGCATGAGATTGCACGCCGGACTACCACCTATTTTCTAGGCAGAAGCGGTCAGTACTGCAGTTTATTTGATCGACAGGGGGTCATCTGTTCCATTAAACTGTGAATTACCTGAAGAAGTCTAGAGTGAGAAAGAGGTAAAATTTTCTCACCTTAAGACTTTTGGTTTTCGTTCTTATATTCTCATTAATCCTAATGCTCGAAGTAAGCTTGAGGCTAAGTCAAAGAAGTGTTATTTCATTGGCTATGTAGACGATGCATTTGGATATCATTTTTGGGATGATCAGGGTCGGAAGATCATAAGGATCAGGAACGTGATTTTCAATGAGAATGTAATGTACAAGGAAAAGTCCAATACAGTTTCTGAAACAACACTGAAGGAGTCTGGAGTGGTCTACCCCTACAGTTGCAGTTCGCAGGTCAGAAAGGGCTAGACATTCTCCACAGCATTATTCTCCAACTTTGAACTACATTCTGCTGACAGATGGTGGAGAACCTCAGAGTTATAAAGAAACCTTGCAAGATAAAAATTCGAGCAAGTGGGAGCTAGCCATGAAGGAGGAGATGAATTCTCTGCTAGAAAATCAGACTTGGGAGTTAGCAGACCTTCCAACAGGGAAGAAGGCATTACACAACAAGTGGGTGTATCGGGTGAAGACTGAGCATGATGGCAGTAAGAGGTACAAGGCTAGACTTTTTGTAAAAAGTTTTTAACAGAAGCACGATATTGATTATTCCGATATTTTCTCTCCTATGGTGAAGCTTACAGCCATCAGAATGATACTGTCTATGGTGGCTACTAAGATCTCTTCCTTGAGCAGTAAGATGTGAAGACAACCATTCTTCATGGGGATCTTGAAGAAGACATCTACATGCACCAACCTGAAGGGTTCGTGGTATAAGGAAAGGAAGAGTCAGTTTGCAGATTAAAGAAGAGCTTATATGGCCTGAAACAAGCTCTTATATAGTGGTACAAGAAATTTGATAATTTCATGCACAGTGCATGGTACAACAGATGTTAGGCAAATCACTGTTGCTATGTCATGTATTTTGTCAATTCCTATATCATCCTACTGTTGTATGTGGATGATATGCTTATTGTAGGTGCTAGTATTGAGGAGATCAATCATCTGAAGGAGCAGATGTTAAAGCACTTTGTAATGAAGGATTTGGGAGCGACCAAACAAATCGTTGGTATGAGAACTATCAGAGATAGAGTCAGAGGCATGTTGAGACTCTCTCAAATTGAGTATGTAAAAAAGGTACTTAGCAGGTTCAACATGGATAAGGCCAAACCAGTTGGTATACCCTTGGGAAGTCATTTCAGACTCAGCAAGAATCGGTCACCCAAGTCAGGGGATGAATGAGATCACATGAGTAAGGTTCCTTATGTTTTAGTTATTGGTTCATTTATGTATGTTATGGTTTGCACCAGACCTGATATTGCCCATGTAGTGGGAGTTGTTAGCAGATACATGAGCAATCCAGGAAATGAACATTGGGAAACAGTGAAGTGGATCTTGAGATACCTAAGAGGCTCTGTAAAAATTTGCTTGTGTTTCTCAGGAAAGAGTTCAGAGGTACGGGGCTATGTTGATGCTGATATAGTTGGACACATTGATACCAGAAGAAGTACTACAGGCTATATTTATACTGTTGGTGACATTGCAGTATCATGGGGCTCTAATCTGCAGAAGACAGTTTCGTTGTCTACTACATAAGCTGGGTACATAGCAGTGTCAGATGCTGCAAAGAAGATGATATGGCTATAGGGCTTCTTGAAAGAATTAGGCAAGAAAGATCAGAATGACATACTCTACAGTGATAGTCAGAGTGTCATATTCCTTGTCAGAAATCCAGCATTTCAGTCCAGGACTAAGCACATTCAGATCAGATATAAATTCATACGGTCATTATTGGATGACAGACAGTTGTTGCTTGAGAAAATTTGTGGAAGCAAGAACCCTGTTGATATGTTGACAAAGGGTGTTACTTTTGACAAACTGAAGTTGTGTGCAGTTTCAGTTGGTCTTCTAGCTTGAAGACAGGGGCCTTGAGTTCCAGAGATGGAGGATAACTCGTATGAAGAAAAGGGCAATGCCGCCAATGGAGGATATCAGTTTGAGGAAGAAGACGTTGTAGTCTGTCCACCGGTCTCCAAGTAGGAGATTTGTTGAGTGGAGTCCGGTTAAATAAATAAAAATAAAATAAATTGAGAAATGTTGTTAACTGCTCCTGCCTCCCCTTCCATTACACGAACGAATTCCACTCCCGATCTCCAAATTTGAAATTTGAACCCTGCCTTTTGTCTCTCGTGCGAAACTGAAAAACCACCGCTCCTCCCGTCTCTCTCTCTCGTGGAAAAGCCCCTCTGCCTCCATCTCCATTTGTGGTTCGATTGAGAGGCTTCCTCTTCAGCAGATGTTTTTTGCAAGGTTTGTTTTTGCGTACTTGGCAGAAGGATAGTTGAAGAAGGTGATTTTCTTGATTTCTTCTTGTTGGATTGGAGCAGAAGAGAAATAGGTTTTTTTCTCTTATATGTATTTCTTCTTCTTTGGTGTTCTTGCTCTTGGGTGAATCTCGGTGTAAAGAGAGAGAGAGAGAGAGCAAGTGAGAGATCCTATAATTGTCGATGTGATCAACTGGTGTAAATTTCTCAACTAGTAAAATCCTCTGCAACTCTGTGGATGTAGGCAATTTGCCGAATCACTTAAATTTGTGCGTTCTTGTGGTGTGAATTTTTATCGTTCTATTTTTCACTTCGTCTTCGATCATTCTATCAATTTCAATGTACCACAACATGTTTTTTTGGGTTATGAATTACTTATTGCATTAGTTTCCTATTATCTTTTTGGTCTGTTCTTATAATGAAGGAGTTCCCTAATAAATATTGCACTACAGTAAGAATCAAAATTATCGGCGAAAAAATTAGCTGATAATAGAGTTAAATGTCATCACTATCCGTTCTTATGGGCTTAACTTCATCGAAAAAGTGTTCAATGCTAAAATTTCTGTCGCGAAGGAACTTGTTTCTAATTATTTTTGCCGCTAAATTTTATGACTGATTTGCTGCTGCTAATTTCCATCATTAGTATATGTGTGATGGAAATGATCAAACGTTGACATTATCTTTGATTTTGCCCTTAATATTTATCATAGTGTTGAAGTATTAAAAAAAAAAATTCTCAATATGCTTGACATTGATATTATGTCTAATCAAATTGCTCCTCTAGCATGGTAGACCAAAAAATACTTCGCTTTATCTAATTATGTGTAACATCGAAGTTCGTAAGATGATTTGAAGACAGTTTCAGAAATCAGTGTTCTTTGAAATTTTACTATTTGCCACAAATCCTCCCCAGTTATCATTGACGGAGGACTTGAATTTTCAACCATTTTGTAAGAAGGTATCTTTATGCCTTTTTGAATGTGTGATCAACAAGTGAAACCATTTGATTATAATCAAATCATGAATTTCTCTATCCATATTTTAAAGTAAATGCCTTCAACATATCCATGTAGTATGAACAAACCAATCTTCCCATAGTGATCTAACCTCTTAGCATCCAATACACTGGAAAACCATTTATTGTTCATATTTGGGCTACTTTCAACTAAAAATTCTACTTTATAGTAATACATTAGTCACCACACTTGTTTTTCATAATGTTTGAAGCTCATCTACTTAAGGTTGTAAGTGCACATCAATTTATTTCCTTGGAGCTATGTGAACCTAGTACGATCAACATTAGAAAAAAAAAACATGGTTATGTACATATGAGGAGGTAATTTATATGCATAATAATCACTAGCCATCATGAGTAGGGTGATGCGACCTGAATGTGTGGTGTGAACCCGCCTTCACACAAGTCAATCCAGAAATTGTGTGATTTGTCTACAAGTTCATGATAAATACGATCAAAATATTTTCAGATTTCTTCTTTTACTGAATGACTCAAAAACTAATATCACCAGATTTGTTCTAGTGTTATATCATGTGAGGAGCTAAACGTATAGAAGCTAAGAGTCTTTAAAAATGAGAAATGAGCGACAGGTATAAGAGATGTTTGTATGAAACATTTTTCTATTTTTTACTTTTATGACCCTATAGTTTGAATCTCTCAGCACCATAAAATTTTTATTGTCTTAATTGCATCTGTCATATACTACAACATGCATTCATTAACATAAAAATATAACTTCTCTAATATCAATTCTAACCACGTCACTAATTTTTTTTTGTTCTCTAGAGATCCTCTAGAATTAAGTATTCCTTAGGTTTTGTCTCCTTTAGTAATGCTACAACTTGGTTAAAATAGTCTTTATGCATATTATAATTTGATTTAATGCTCAATATTCTAAGTATTTTTGATACCCTGAATATGTGGTGTATCATTCAATTAGTCTTAGAATCTATGTGCTTCACTGTATCATTTTTTATCATCCTTAGGAAATTTCTTAACAAAATGAGCTCTGCTTGCATGAAAAATAATCTTAAAAATTGGGTTTAGGCTTTATCCTAAATATAAGAGAAGCCCAAAAACTTTAAAAGATTCAAAGAGGAAGAAAGGAAGAAAGAAAGTCTTGAAAGATCTACATCTATAAAGCAAATCAAACAAAACTAGCACAATAAATAGAGAGAGAAACCATACCAACAAAAAAAAAAAAGGAAAACCACCAAAATAAAGAGAAGAAGGATAATCAATTAGAGCTCAGAACTTACCTGCAGGAAAACATTAAAATTTTGTCCTAGACTTTGAACCTATAAAAATATATTCAAAACTGATTGAATTTTAATGAAGGCTGAAATTCATCACAATTCAAAAAACTAATCTCAGTAACCAGGGAAGATCAAGCAAGAAATTTAAGCTTATCAACATCAAATTAACCATCAAAAACAACAACTAGCTGAATTAACAAACCAAACCAGAGCAGAAGCACCAATTTTCAATATGAGAAATTCAATCCAACACAATGGAATTATATTGATGGCCAGCCAATCTCAGCCAAAATTACATTAGTAAAAAAAAATTCACAGAATACACATTACAGAAAGAGAATAACATCAACCCAACTCAGTATAAGAACAATGTGGTAACAAATCCAATTCTAAACCACATTACTTCTTCAGTTTGTTTTAAGCTATAAAGATTATCCCGATAGCAAAAAAAGAAAAGCAATAACCAATAGTATTATTTCAGTTTCAATATGATTTTCAAGATTATAATGAATCAAACATCAAGCTATTCAAGATTGTAGAGATGTCTAAGAATTCATTTACAATCTTCTCGTTGAGGTAATAACGATGATGTTTACAGGTTTTTATGATGATCACTGAAAAGTATTCTTTGAAACTTTCTTTAAATAATTTCTTAAAATAAAGCTGGGGCTATGACCACACAAAATAATTTCATAGAAATTTCAGGGTTGTTTGGTAGCTAATTTTAAGCAGGATTTCTGCAAGAATTAAGCTAAATCATGCCAAACGACAAAAAATGCCTCTGTAAATCCTACAAGTTCTTAAATCCCATTTTCCCCTGCCCTGCCTAAAATATGAGATTTATCATATCCTAGAGGAAGCAGAATTTATGGGATTTAGAGAAGCTGAAGCTTGTGAGATTTAGTTTATCCTATTAAATCCTATTAAAGTCACCAAATAGTTTCTCAGAATTTATCAGGATTTATTTCCAAACATGCCAAACAGTTTTCAGGATTTAACCACTTCAGGATTTGATAAATTAGGATTTACAGTATTTACTGAATCTTGTTCAAACTAAATCCTACTTGCAACTAAACTACCCCTTAGTAAATCATATTTAACATAAATCCTACTTACAACCAAGCACCCTCTTAATGTAAATCCAAAGTGCAACCGAACAACCAATTTTGTGTGAAATCACGTGAAAAAGAAGATGAGAAGTTACTTTAGAGAATGGTTTTGGGTAGGATTTGTGCAGAAGAAGGAGAAAAATGGGAGTACCGGGTTTCTACAAGCCGCGATCCCGTCGTACTCGATCTTCTTAGAAGAAATTGAGAGAGGACTAGGGCAAGAGCAAGGTTGAGGCTTTCGAAGGGAGGAAAGAAACTAGGACGAGGAGGAGGGTGAGCATGAGCAGGATGGGAGGACGAAAGAAGAGGAAATGAGGGATTTAAGCTGGGTGAGCTAAATTATGGCATTTACCGACGACTTACGAGCGGTTTAAAATCTGTCAGTTTGTAACATTATTATCGATGGTCATTGTCATTGCTTATTAAAATAATTTGTTGGTTAACACCCCGCCAAATGATAGGTTCCTAAATAATCTACGAACTATGACTGTCGATAAATCTTCGTTTAGAATCAACGGATTTTTTCAGCGGTAATAATAAAAACTCATCAGCAAGAATATTACTGTAACTAAGTGATAGTATATACTGTAGTTAAGTCACTGCTAATAGTCAACCTGATAAATCGTCGTTATGGCGCCAGAAATTAGTACATTTTTTATGACGTATATTTTTTTCGTTGGTTTTGTCGTCGGTTATGCTTCATTTTCCTGTAGTGCTTGATATAGATCAGGATACCATTAAAAAAAACCCAAAACAAAGTGGAATATAAATGTTTAAAGAATATTGATCATCATGGATTGGACATTTGTTGGGGCATTTGTCAAGCCAAATGAAATTGCAATGAAATCCATAGTGCCCTTCATGTGTTCTATAGGTAGGGTATGACCTCTATGGCCATTTGAATCTGATGGTATCCTATTCTTAAATTAAGCTTGGAGAATATATATGCTCCATGTAGTTCATATATGAGTTTCTCCACTGTTGGTATGAAAAATCTATCTTGAGCAATTAGCTGGTCAAAACTCTGTAGTCAATACATAATCTTCAGATTTCATCTTTCTTTTTCACTACTATGATTGGGGGAAAAAAAACTTGTGCTTCTCAAAATATAACAACATATAAAATTTCTTTCATTAATGATTCCATTTTAGCTTTCCAAAAGTAGGGATAACAATTTGGTTTTACATTTTTTGGTTTTGCCTCTGGTTATAGGTGAATTTGCATATCTACCTTGCGGTTGGAGTTAATTATATTGGTGATTGGAATATTTTTTTGGTGATGCTATAACATCTCATGTATTTTCTTACGAGTAGTTTGTTGTAGTTTATTTCATGTTTCTCTATGGTTATTATGGTCATGTAGAGTCTATGAAAACATGATATACTTGCATGTAGATTGGTATATTTGGGCATACACCTGAGCATTCTAAGGCATTACAATTGCTAACAAACACCTTAAATAAAGATGCTTGTTAAATATGTAATTGTACTTGATGAATTATTAATCTAGATTACATTAAATTCTAAGTTTGATCCATTATCTATTAATATCTATATTGTTGTGTGGCAATGCTACCTCATAGTCTTATTGTTCTTTGTGATTGGTGGCTTTTAAAGTATTAAAATTTATTTTTGGTGTTTTTTGAAATGTCATAGTCCTATCTAAAGATTCTTTGGTTGATTCGTTAATCTAAACTTGTTCTTCATTAATCACTACTTGAGGAAAAAAATTTGATTTACATACGTGTACTTGGTGGAATTTATCATTGCAATTGAAATGAAGACCTTTAGCTCTTCTCTCATTCATTGGTAATGGAGTTGCCATTAGTATTGGTGGTTGTTCCTTGTCTTGGTGATGTTGGGATGCTGTTTCGGCTGTTGCTGAATCTAGTTTGTGATCCAGTGTTTATCAAATATGTTTTCTATTATTGTGGCTAATTGTAAGGTTTGTAATAGTGTATGTGGTTGGAGGGCTCTTACTTCTCTTATAATGTCTAAACATAAATCTAATTCAAATAAAATTTGAAAGATTGAATGTGCCATACCTGATATTTGGTTTGATAATTCCTCAAATTGGTTATAGTATTCTTAGACTGATGATTTCTACGTTAATTTTAATAATTTATCTTATACATCTCTATATGGTGTTGGAACAAATCATTTAAAACGTCACATTTAAAATTTTGCCAAGAATTTAATTTGTTTCTTGTTGGCATACATCCACTAGTGCGACCTTAGTGTCATTCCCTTCATATTAATTGAGACAATGATGAAGCATTGAGATTATTAAATATTGTAATAAGAAAAGAGTTGCTCATATTTAAAACCAACTTTGCATATTATCATGGTTGACATGAGACATGTCCAATTTGTTTTCATGAATTGTAGATATGTTGGCAGAATGATTGAAATTCTGATATATTGATGCCCCTAACCTAAGAAGGTTCCTCCCTCTTCTTGATTAGTTTGCCAGTTCGATGTTTGTTAGCCTATCTTTTCTTTGAGTTGGGAGAAACATTATGAAAGTTCTGTGATCACCATAGTCAAAGATGAGATTCTTCAGTCTTGCCTATTCTGGTTGTAAAGTCCTCCAATATTTTTGAAGTGTCTTTTATACTTTCTGCCATCGAAACTGAGAACAGCTACTTGCTATGTATTTCTTGCAAAGACAAATTTCTGCCATCATGCTCAGCTCATTACAGTCCTATTTAGATTTTATCGCATATTGATACTTGTTAACAGAAAAATTACGTTTGCATAATAATCTCTATTTATATTGCAAATTAATCCTGAAACAACTGATAATAATTTCACATGCCCATCACTTGTTTGAAGAATATCTGTAGAGTTTATTTGAGCAGTTTCTTCTAATATTTCTGCTCTCTCTTATATAATATATAACATCAGCAAAATTATTGAAAATTGTAATAAAGTTTTGAAAGTGAAAAGCATTATTTTAATTAACTTAGCATATTGAGTAAGAAATTTTATTATAGTAACAATTGTTTCAGAGTTAACACGGCAGAACAAATAATTAAATGATGCAATGCTCAGGTCGAGATTAGATCGGGACTTTGTTATGGTATAACTCATATACCATATAGGGACAGACGCTGGAACGAAGCGGAGCAGAGCGGAGCAAAGCGGAAGAATCTGTCTAAATCGGGAAATTACGTTATGTGGGTTGGNCTGCGACAGACATAGTACTTTTATTTATAAAAATTATATATATATATATATGTATGTATGTATAATGCTAAGTAAAATTGAATATAATAAGTCATGAGCCAATTTCAAGCTGGAATGGATCTAAATAACTCAATTTGAGCCGGCTAATTTTGATTTCGAGCCAAATTGAGCTCGATTTAATTTTCAATAGGCTCGGCTCGAAATCAAATACAACGAGCCAAGAGCCGATTTCGAGTACACTAAATCTATTCAAGCCGATTTTGAGCTGACGCTAGCTCAACTCGAAACCGGATCATTACCAGCCATTTCGACAGTGAAGGCATTACGCACAAGGAGTAATTGTCAGGTTTCTTTAGTTGAATTTCGTTTGATTCTCCTTNTGACGCTAGCTCAACTCGAAACCGGATCATTACCAGCCATTTCGACAGTGAAGGCATTACGCACAAGGAGTACCGTCGGCCGGATTGTCAGGTTTCTTTAGTTGAATTTCGTTTGATCCTCCTCATAGTCTTCTATTTTATTTATCAAGTTATTGGATTTATTGACATCACCTATATTATGTTTTCGGTACATATCAATGATTTTATTTTGTGATTTTTAATTTAAAGGGACATTTACAGAAATGCCAGCCAATTCCTATGTATTTACATATGTGACCCTTAAACTCTATTTTTTACATTTATCCCATCCTAAAATTTCTGTAAAAATTAAAGTTTAGATGTTATATATATATTATTTAGAAACCTTGGTTTGGATTAAAAGAAGATCATAAACTCAAGTATTGAAAGCTAGGCAAGCCATGAATTAGCAAATGATACATAGGATGCTCTCANTTATCAAGTTATTGGATTTATTGACATCACCTATATTATGTTTTCGGTACATATCAATGATTTTATTTTGTGTTTTTTAATTTAAAGGGACATCTACAGAAATTCCAGCCAATTCTTATGTATTTACATGTGTGACCCTTAAACTCTATTTTTAACATTTATCCCATCCTAAAATTTCCGTAAAAATTAAAGTTTAGATGTTATATATATTATTTAGAAAGCTTGGTTTGGATTAAAAGAAGATCATAAACTCAAGTATTGAAAGCAAGGCAAGCCATGAATTAGCAAATGATACATAGGATGCTCTCCAGATGATCTGTACAACATTTGGAAAGACATATAACTTGTACAACATTTGGAAAGACACGTCATAAAACATGCAAAAATGGGTGGCACATGTGAAGACAAGAATATGCCCATAATATGATATGTAGGACCTTAAAGTGGTCATTTGATTAGATGAGACATCCCTAACACTGAATGAAATTCGACTACTCATACATATCTCCTTCTAAGATGAGGATTGCGGTCTCTATCCATTTGACACATGTAAATTGGCATGACTAGGGTTCTTAAGGTCCCACAAGCGGGCCATCCTAAGAGATACCATTTAAAATATATATATATATATATATATATATAAATAACATAAAAATTTGTAGAGAAATGATCCATTTCTAAATTATTCATGAACAATAGCCACTTATTAAGAAAAATACATAACTCATTAAAAAACATACATAGGCAAGATAGTCTAACTCACAATTTGTTCATCTTTTTCTTTCCCTCTCATCCCACACATTGTTTATTTATAAATTGAATTCATAAATAAAATTCTAAGAATTTTGAAAAGATAACCGCTCTTTGTCATCCATCAGCACTCTAACTAGCCTAAACCCATATTAAACTTCTTCAATACCTTCTCCAGTTACCATCAAGTCAAAATACATTCGAATGATAAGAAAAAGTCTAGCTTTCTAATCAATGAAGACACTTTATGCTATCAAGTGGTAGCATGGATTAAGAAATTTTAGGATCATTTATCAATATCTAGTAGATAATGTATTTTCCCTTGAGAAAGTATGAAACGTAAAAGAAAGCTAGAGTTGTAATATATGTGTCATATATCTTCTTAAAGAAGAAGTTTAAGTGATCTATGTTAGAATCCACAATATCATTATCCTCCATAAGATTCATAGTATAAACACCAAAATAAGTAACATTTTCTCTTACAGTTTTAAAAATGTTTACACATCCAAGACTAACAAATTTATTGATGCAATTATTTCTTTTGGAATTAGAATATGATCATAAAAAAATCAATCTTTTCTATCACATATTAGAAGTCTAAAATATTCTTAAAAAGTAAATAGANGGATTAAGAAATTTTAGGATCATTTATCAATATCTAGTAGATAATGTATTTTCCCTTGAGAAAGTATGAAACTTAAACTAGAGTTGTAATATATGTGTCATAAGTCTTCTTAAAGAAGAAGTTTAAGGGATCTATGTTAGAACCCACAATATCATTATCCTCCATAAGATTCATAGTATAAGCACCAAAATAAGTAATATTTTCTCTTACAGTTTTAAAAATGTTTACACATGCAAGACTAACAATTTTATTGATGCAATTATTTCTTTTGGAATTAGAATATATTCATAAAAAAAAAAAATCAATCTTTTCTATCAAATATTAGAAGTCTAAAATATTCTTAAAAAGTAAATGGTCCTCTATGGTGAGACAGGACATTCTATGGTAAGGATGGAAAGTTGGGTTATGTGCCATGTTAACCTTTTTGGTCTTGATATCATGAGGAGTTGTTATCCTTATGTGATAAAAAATTTTAGCACTTTTTTTTTGCACTCCTACTTATTATTCTTCTTTTTGTGGAATGCAAGTGAATTTTGCTCTTTATATATCTTAAGGGATTTCATAGTGATGATTGCTTTTAGATCTTATGTGTGATGAATAGTGAAATTTGAGTTTTGCGCTTTTTAGGTTGATTTTTTTTTTTTGGAGCAATTAGGCTTCTAAATTTATTGAGAATCCTCTCTTCTAGGTAAAACAAATAAAAAGAAATTATTTGAAAGGCTTGATCTCTTATTTAGGAGCTTTTTGAATATCTTTATAAGAGATTTTTTTTAAAGAAAAGAATAGATTTCTTGATATATTTTAAAAGGATTTATTTAGTATGTTCATCCTAAAGTCTTGGCTTGCACTTCTTACTAAGATTTTATTTACTAAGTACTTTCTTCGACCATACTTTACTCACCGATTGTGTCCTACGAGGGTTCTCTTAGATGGCTTGGATCAAAATACCTTGTGGAAAACAATTCTTCATCTAGAGGTTCTCTAAGGAATTTAAAGGCTTTGGCTTTTTTATTAATATCGCTTAGCTTTTATTCTACACCACTAGTCAATTTTACATTACAGGAAAAATTACTTTTTATGACGCCCGATTTCGATGGGTTATGATGAGTAAAACCGTCGCTTTCGATATTTTTGATGGCTCTAGGCTCGTAGGTAAAACACTTGTTAGTAATTCCAAAACCGACTGATATTTCGAAGGCGTAAAATTACTGATGCATGACTGACGATTTAATGCAGTCACCTTTTTAGAGAAAATTAATATCATCGCTGTTCGTTGGTTCATATAACCAACAGGAGAATCGTCAGTAATAGCGACAACCTACATGTCAAAAAAGTGACGTGTCCGTCGATTTATTAACACAGGCATTCCGTCAGTTCAATGTCGTTAATGCGTCGATTATAAAAAATCAATGGTTTAACTATCAAAAAGTGTCGCACCCGTTGCGTTTGTTTGAAGTAGCATTTCGTCATATTTGTGTCGGTAATGCGTCGGTTATTAAAACCGGTTGTTAAACTGTCAGAAAAGTGTCTCATCCATCGGTTTCATGTGACTCTGCATTTTGTCATTTTTTTTGGCTGTAAGTCGTAAGCTATTAAAACCAATGGTTAAACTGTCGAAAATGTGTTTCATTCGTCGTTTTCTTGCAACGCACTTAATCCGTCGGTTAAGCATTTGTAAATAAGTCAATCGGCTATCCTTAAGTTTTGGCTATGGATATGTCAGAAGTTGTCGTAAAACTGACGGGAAGCCATTGAAAACCTATAGCATAAAAAAAAAGAGATTTGCCCTTTCGTATTTACATTACTACAAATGTTATCCCAACATTTAATATACCATTCTAAGCAACTAAGGAACTAGAATAGTAGTCAAACATTTGATTATCCAATCAAATAACGAAACAAATTAAATGCATTTAATCTAAAATATATACACCATCGTTCACTGAGAAAATATTTGTACAAATGTTCAACATAGTCATAAGAAAAGAAAAGTATCCCCTAATCATCCTACTCTATCTCCTCATGCTCATCCTCATCGTCCTCCGTTGCTTCCTTCTCCTCCAATACTGTCACTTCCTTGCCATACTCTCTCATCCGCAATCGGAAGGAATCTAACTTGGCCTCCAACTCTGACATTATCTGATTGAAACGGGCCTCCATTTTGGCAGAAAATATGTCAAAACGTCGGAAGATCTTCTCATTTTGCACTGTAGAGGTAGAAGTTGTGGATGCACTGGTGAAGGAGTGAGCATTGTATTCAAACTCCTGTGATCAGATCTCATAGACTCTACCATTCTTCTTCCCTCTAGCAACCTCCCATCATAGGTCATACTCGAAAGGATCATGATCGCGGATCGTAATACCTCCTAACGCCTGGGATTAGCTCTTCTTTAGCTGTTGGAATCTCTCATACAAAAAAAAAGTAGTTACTTTCAAATACAGCTAGCATGTATTAACAACAACCATATTTAGCTCCTGAATTATCTCGGTTGCACAGAATCTATCATCGATCCAGGACTGGTCGGATTGCCTCCGGTGGGTCGCTCATGCACATCGGCGACGGAGGGCTCTCGTCTCATCTCCACAGTCTGTTCAAATAACAAAATAGTTAGAATACACCTTCGAAAGTTAGAATACAACTTCGAACTATAGAAAACTTTAATGAAGTAATGAAATCTTACTNCATCGGCGACGGAGGGCTCTCGTCTCATCTCCACAGTCTGTTCAAATAACAAAATAGTTAGAATACACCTTCAAACTATACAAAACTTTAATGAAGTAATGAAATCTTACCAGCTTCCGCTTGTATTCTGTATGTTGAAGCGCTCCATCGCTGTGCTTGGAGAGCCTTATGCCTCCATAGTTTGACTGCCTGTTCAGCCTTGCCTGCTCTCTCTTCTTCTGGTAGTCTAGAGAATCTCATGCCCTAAGTAGCATGGAAATTACATCTTGTTTGAGCCACAGAGGAAGTTGTTGTGATCTTTGAATATTGTCAAACATATCGCGAAGGCGATCGCTGCCCTTGCGCTCGAAGTTGCCTCGGATGTGTGCCTCGTGGTCGGGGTGCTAGGAGGATTATTTCTATAAAATTACAGGGACTATGATACAAAAATAAAGACAACTTAAGATATTTATGAATGATACATATCGCAAACTCTTGAAACCAAATATCTTGAACTGTCATCGGGATCTCCTTCCACGACAAGTATGTCGAGTCGTACTTGCTACGTATGATATCCTAAATAACATGAATAATTTGAGTTGGGGGGTAGAACCTTAAAACAACAAATTAATTGTGTTATATTCAATCGAGAAAGAAAAAAATATTACTCTCAATATCTTAAAAATAACTTATGTGTTGCAAGCAAGCTCAATACGGTAGCTACTGCCAGT
>JXCR01114151.1:0-21614 GCA_002079205.1 Phalaenopsis hybrid cultivar | reverse complement strand
GGGTGGGGGGGGGAATGCGAGTCAATGCTGATGTATTCCTCCACTCCAACCAACCAACTACTAATCACGTCCCCATCTATATCACTATCAGTTTGAACAAGAGACCCAAAATATCTAAAACGTTAACATCTTTTAATAATTTGATCATCCTTCTGCCACTAGAGCTACTACCACTAAAATTACATTTCAAGTATTCAGTTCTAGATTTACTCAAACGAAGGCTTTTAGACTCCAAGGTTGACCTCCATAATTTAAATTTTGGGGTGATTACATAAAGGACACCCAAACTATTGTTATTTACTAATCAAGCACTCTATTTCATACATTTTTCAAATTCTCACTGAAATTTTAAAGGTCATGAGAAAACCCCCAACCCATAATTTTCATTTTTATGAAATTCACAATGGTTTGATCGTGGCACGCGTAAATGCATCACTTTTCCTAAGGGGTTGGCTAACAACAATTAAGCGGGATTTAGAAGGACTTTAAGCATAATCTTGTCAGACAGTTATTTTGTACAAAATAAATCTACGAATTTGATAAATCTGAATTTCACGGATTTCAGCCTTAAATCCCGGGTTCACTAAATCCTATGCATCATTGGATTTAACTTTGTGAGGCTTAGGATTTTAAGTTCAAGGCTTCTTATTGTCTCCCCTGACCATGACCACTTTCAAAATCCTCGCCAAAATTGTCAAACAGTTCAATCAAATTTACGAAATTTACTAAATTCGTTGCTGTACAGATTTTTGACTTTAACTCATTCAGGATTTAGTAAATCCGGATTTACAGGATTTATTAAGTCCTAATAACTTAAATCACATCTATTGCCAAAATGCACCTAAACTCTTTCCCTAGTCTTTTCCACAAGAAGGATATCACAGGCGAAAAGCATACACCAAGGTAAATCCTTCCGTAAATGCCTAGTAAAAGCATTCATAACTAAAGCAAACAAGTATGAGTCGATCTAAGGTGGAATCCAACTAAGATAGAAAAATATTTAGGGGCTTTCTGACAACAGCTTTAGGCAAGGATTTAGGCAAGATTTAATCAAAATCTTATCAGACGGTCATTTTGGACAAATTAACTCTGGTGCAGCGGTAATTTGGATTCCGCAAATTTTTCCCTAAATTTTGAATTTACGAAATCCAGCGAATATGTAGATTTAACTTCACGCACTGCTACTTTGACACAAATTTGTCAAGTAATTGTGAAACAGTTTTACTGGATTTAACATGATTTACTAAATCCGCTGCAAACAGTTTTTGGAATTTAAACCTCTTAGAATTTACTAAATTCGGATTTACAGGATTTACAGGATTTACTAACTAGTAAATTAAATCTCAGTTGTTGTTAAACAACACCTTAGTTCTGCTTGCTAAACCCTAAACCCTATATGTATTTTTAAAAATAATTGACAATAAAAAAGCAAATGCAAAGGACTATGTGGTCACTGTTTGCCTCGAACACATCAGTGTGTTCCCAGCTAACTCCCGATGCTCCACCGACGAAGGCGATGGTTTTGGACGAAACAAAGAGAGGGTAGGGAGATGCGAGGGTTTCAGGGAGAGGAGAGGGATTCAAAGAGGTTTCAGTAGAGAGGAGCAATGGAGAAGGAATTAGGACAAGAGGGGGAGGCCCTTAATTTTGGCGGTATAAAGGATTGCTTCCGAAGTCTTATACACGACTTACTATCCGTCGGTTCTTAATTCTATTATCAACGTCACTTGCGTCGTTTATCATAAAAAGACGTCGGTTAATCCCCCACCAGATAAAGGTATGAAGAAAACTGACGACACATCAGTTGATATTTGAATATAACTGACGGCTTATTGCATCAGTAATAATAAATACCGTCGGAAAAAAAATTGTTGTTGATAACCAACGACAATGCTATTGATATGTCGTAGCAAATAACTCAAACAAAAATCATTATTGGACCATCGATAATTTACATTATTACTGACTGATAAAACTGTTGCTTATTAAAAAAGGAGTCGGTTAGCGCCCCGCCAAATGATGGGTTCATGTATAACCAACACAATATGGCCGCTCGTTAATATTTGTTTTACAATCGATAATGTGTCGATAATAATTAAAATAGTTGGAAAAAATTTAATGTTTATAAGCGATAACATGTCATGTTGTTATGTCATCACAAATTACGCAAATCATAATCCATCAACACAATGTCGGTAAATGAAACATTTTTTGCGAAGCAAACTTAGGTCGTCAGTTTTGAATCAGTTTTAGTGTATTTTCTTGTAATGTTAAAGCTAAATATGTATGATTAAGATCACATGCAAAAGCAAGAAATTACATTTTATAATATAATCTATCCCTTAGTGGGTTATGATGATCATTGGGTTTAGTAGTATGATGAATTAGAATGGCAAATGAGTGAACAATGTAAACCTTTGGTTTATTATTCCTTAAGAACATTTTTATGGTGTTTATATGATTATCAATGTATAAATTGATTTTCCTACTACGTATATGAAAATTTATATCTTACTATAGTGTTTTTATTCATATTAGTTTTTCTAATGGATTTTACTTAATATTTTATGAGTTTTTCTCTTAATTATGTCACATTTGATAATATATCTCTAATAAAAGAGGTTATGGACTAGAGGAAGGAAGATGATGCAACTAGTCTGACACTGGTTTATTGAACTTTGATGCTTTTTAACATAGGAACCCCTCTCTTTTCGGCTATGATTCCTATTTAGGTTTATCGTCATTCAATAAATGTTCTCTTGTGTTGTACCGCATGTTAGGCAAAGAATTTCTACTTTTGCCTAGTGCTTATATGTAAATTGAGTACTTCTATCATATTGGGATTTATTATTTTTCCTTATATCTTTATACTGTTCTTTTATTCCCCATGAGCGAATGCTAAACTTATATGAATGGATTCCTTCCCTTGAATTCATTGTGGGTTGAGCACTTTGCTCGCCAGAGCCATTTAACTCAGGAATATATGCCAATCCTATCAATCGAGAGCCAGAAAGCTTTGTCCTTCTAATCACACTTGGCCTAGCTAAATTTCTCAGATGGGGTGCGGTTCAAGAAAGTTTAACCCTCATTGTGGCAAAAAAATATTACATACGGAGTCCAGACGTAGCTCTGCATCCGGACTCCGATAAAATCTTGCCACGGCGCACCTAAAAAATGATGAAAAAACATCAATAACACTCCAATGACACTGATGTGTTATTGGCGTTGTTCACCGGTGTTAATGCGATGTTATTCTAGTGTTACTTGAATTGTTTTGCAGGATTATTGAAGCGGAACCACTGTGTTATTTGTGTGGTCCTCCAGGTTGTGTTATTGGTGTTGATCACCAGCGTCATTGTGATGTTATTCGAGTTGTTTTACGGAATTATTGAAGCGAAACCACGGTGTTATTTGTGGCCCTCCCGGCGGTGGTATTGGTGTTGTTCATCAGTGGTATTGTTGTGTTATTGTGATATTAGTGGAGTTGTTTTGTAATAATACCACAATTAGCACCTTTTCATCATTTTTTATACACTTGACAATATTTTATTCAAGTCTAGACACAGAGCTAAATCCAGACTTCATATGTAATATTTTTTCCATTGTGGCACCACATGATTGAGTAAGATGATGTTAAAAAGCTTCCATTGTATGCATTTTAACGAGCTCTCATGCTAGGAAAGTGCTGAGAAATTAGGGCGAAGAAAAACAGTTTGTACTGCTCCAGATGCTCCTATCCAGGTTGAGTGTACCCTTCTGGCTGCTCCATGTGAATCTGCTCCTCCATATCACTATGCAAGAAAGTAGTTTTAACATTCATCTGCTCCAAATACAAATCCCAAATGACTACTAATGCAAGCACTGCCCTAATTGAAGTATGTCTGACCACAAGAGAAAATATTTCATCATAATTTATCCCCTTCTGCTTTGAAAATCTCTTTGATACCAATCGAGCCTTGAACATTTTCCCTTTTTTTCTGATACTGTTGGTTTCCTTTTGGACACCCACTTGCAACCAATAGTCTTCTTTCCCTCAGGAAGCTGAACTAGCTCCCATGTGTGATTTTTCTGCAAAGACTTCATCTCCTCAATCATTGCACCCATTCATTTCTCTTTCTCCCGACTAGTGATAACTCCTTAAAAAGTGGTTGGATCATCGTTGTTGATGAGAAGTGCACAAGAGACCAAGTCTTTATAACCAAATCTGCTAGGAGGCCTTATATTGGTGTGTCTCTGTCTGTCTTTGGCTAGATTATAATTTTACAGATCATCTGGAATGAAATCACCAGGTGTTGGATTTGAACCTTCAACTCTCTCAGTTATTTTTNGGCGTAAAAAATTTTCCTTAAAATCTAAGAAGTATTTTCTATCACACAATAGGTCAAATGTATTCCTCCACTTCAACAAACCAACTTGAAATCTACTAATCACGTCCCCATCTATATCACTATCACTTTGAACAAGAGACCCGAAATATCTAAAACGTTAACATCTTTTAATAATTTGATCACCCTTCTGCCACTAGAGCTACTACCACTAAAATTACATTTCACGTATTCAGTTCTAGATTTACTCAAACGAAGGCTTTTAGACTCCAAGGTTGACCTCCATAATTTAAATTTTGGGGTGATTACATAAAAGACACCCAAAATATTGTTATTTACTAATCAAGCACTCTCTTTCATACATTTTTCAAATTCTCACTGAAATTTTAAAGGTCATGAGAAAACCCCCAACCCATAATTTTCATTTTTATGAAATTCACAATGGTTTGATCGTGGCACGCGTAAATGCATCACTTTTCCTAAGGGACTGGCTAACAACAATTGAGCGGGATTTAGATGGACTTTAAGCATAATCTTGTCAGACAGTTATTTTGTACAAAATAAATCTACGAATTTGATAAATCTGAATTTCACGGATTTCAGTCTCAAATCCCGGGTTCACTAAATCCTATGCATCATTGGATTTAACTTTGTGAGGCTTAGGATTTTAAGTTCAAGGCATCTTATTGTCTCCCCTGACCATGACCACTTTCGAAATCCTCGCTAAAATTGTCAAACAGTTCAATCAAATTTACGAAATTTAGTAAATTTGTTGCTGCACAGATTTTTGACTTTAACTCATTCAGGATTTAGTAAATCCGGATTTACAGGATTTATTAAGTCCTAATAACTTAAATCACATCTATTGCCAAAATGCACCTAAACTCTTTCCCTAGTCTTTTCCACAAGAAGGATATCACAGGCGAAAAGCATACACCAAGGTAAATCCTTCTGTAAATGCCTAGTAAAAGCATTCATAACTAAAGCAAACAAGTATGAGTCGATCTAAGGTGTAATCCAACTAAGATAGAAAAATATTTAGGGGCTTTCTGACAACAGCTTTAGGCAAGGATTTAATCAAAATCTTATCAGACGGTCATTTTGGACGAATTAACTCTGGTGCAGCGGTAATTTGGATTCCGCAAATTTTTCCCTAAATTTCGAATTTACGAAATCCAGCGAATATGTAGATTTAACTTCACGCACTGCAACTTTGACACAAATTTGTCAAGTAATTGTGAAACAGTTTTACTGGATTTAACATGATTTACTAAATCCGCTGCCAAACAGTTTTTGGAATTTAAACCTCTCAGAATTTACTAAATTCGGATTTACAGGATTTACTAACTAGTAAATTAAATCCCAGTTGTTGTTAAACAACACCTTAGTTCTGCTTGCTAAACCCTAAACCCTAAACCCTATATGTATTTTTAAAAATAATTGACAATAAAAAAGCAAATGCAAAGGACTATGTGGTCATTGTTTGCCTCGAACACATCAGTGCGTTCCCAGCTAACTCCCGATGCTCCACCGACGAAGGCGATGGTTTTGGACGAAACAAAGAGGGGGTACGGAGATGCGAGGGTTTCAGGTAGAGGAGAGGGATTCAAAGAGGTTTCAGTAGAGAGGAGCAATGGAGAAGGAATTAGGACAAGAGGGGGAGGCCCTTAATTTTGGCGGTATAAAGGATTGCTTCTGAAGTCTTATACACGACTTACAATCCGTCGGTTCTTAATTCTATTATCGACGTCACTTGCGTCGCTTATCATAAAAAGATGTCGGTTAATCCCCCACCAGATAAAGGTATGAAGAAAACTGACGACACGTCAGTTGATATTTGAATATAACTGACGGCTTATTGCATCGGTAATAATAAATACCGTCGGAAAAAAAAAATTGTTGTTGATAACCAACGACAATGCTATTGATATGTCGTAGCAAATAACCCAAACATAAACCATCATTGGACCATCGATAATTTACATTATTACTGACTGATAAAACTGTTGCTTATTAAAAAAAGGAGTCGGTTAGCGCCCCGCCAAATGATGGGTTCATGTATAACCAACACAATATGGCCGCTCGTTAATATTTGTTTTACAATCGATAATGTGTCGATAATAATTAAAATAGTTGGAAAAAATTTAATGTTTATAAGCGATAACATGTCATGTTGTTATGTCATCACAAATTACGCAAATCATAATCCATCAACACAATGTCGGTAAATGAAGCATTTTTTGCGAAGCAAACTTAGGTCGTCAGTTTTGAATCAGTTTTGAATCAGTTTTAGTGTATTTTCTTGTAATGTTAAAGCTAAATATGTATGATTAAGATCACATGCAAAAGCAAGAAATTACATTTTATAATATAATCTATCCCTTAGTGGGTTATGATGATCATTGGGTTTAGTAGTATGATGAATTAGAATGGCAAATGAGTGAACAATGTAAACCTTTGGTTTATTATTCCTTAAGAACATTTTTATGGTGTTTATATGATTATCAATGTATAAATTGATTTTCCTACTACGTATATGAAAATTTATATCTTACTATAGTGTTTTTATTCATATTAGTTTTTCTAATGGATTTTACTTAATATTTTATGAGTTTTTCTCTTAATTATGTCACATTTGATAATATATCTCTAATAAAAGAGGTTATGGACTAGAGGAAGGAAGATGATGCAACTAGTCTGACACTGGTTTATTGAACTTTGATGCTTTTTAACATAGGAACCCCTCTCTTTTCGGCTATGATTCCTATTTAGGTTTATCGTCATTCAATAAATGTTCTCTTGTGTTGTACCGCATGTTAGGCAAAGAATTTCTACTTTTGCCTAGTGCTTATATGTAAATTGAGTACTTCTATCATATTGGGATTTATTATTTTTCCTTATATCTTTATACTGTTCTTTTATTCCCCATGAGCGAATGCTAAACTTATATGAATGGATTCCTTCCCTTGAATTCATTGTGGGTTGAGCACTTTGCCTCGCCAGAGCCATTTAACTCAGGAATATATGCCAATCCTATCAATCGAGAGCCAGAAAGCTTTGTCCTTCTAATCACACTTGGCCTAGCTAAATTTCTCAGATGGGGTGCGGTTCAAGAAAGTTTAACCCTCATTGTGGCAAAAAAAATATTACATACGGAGTCCAGACGTAGCTCTGCATCCGGACTCCGATAAAATCTTGCCACGGCGCACCTAAAAAATGATGAAAAAACATCAATAACACTCCAATGACACTGATGTGTTATTGGCGTTGTTCACCGGTGTTAATGCGATGTTATTCTAGTATTATTGGAATTGTTTTGCAGGATTATTGAGGCGGAACCACTGTGTTATTTGTGTGGTCCTCCAGGCTGTGTTATTGGTGTTGATCACCGGCGTCATTGTGATGTTATTCGAGTTGTTTTACAGGGTTATTGAAGCGAAACCACGGTGTTATTTGTGGCCCTCCCGGCGGTGGTATTGGTGTTGTTCATCAGTGGTATTGTTGTGTTATTGTGATATTAGTGGAGTTGTTTTGTAATAATACCACAATTAGCACCTTTTCATCATTTTTTATACACTTGACAATATTTTATTCAAGTCCAGACACAGAGCTAAATCCAGACTTCATATGTAATATTTTTTCCATTGTGGCACCACATGATTGAGTAAGATGATGTTAAAAAGCTTCCATTGTATGCATTTTAACGAGCTCTCATTCTAGGAAAGTGCTGAGAAATTAGGGCGAAGAAAAACAGTTTGTACTGCTCCAGATGCTCCTATCCAGGTTGAGTGTACCCTTCTGGCTGCTCCATGTGAATCTGCTCCTCCATATCACTATGCAAGAAAGTAGTTTTAACATTCATCTGCTCCAAATGCAAATCCCAAATGACTACTAATGCAAGCACTGCCCTAATTGAAGTATGTCTGACCACAAGAGAAAATATTTCATCATAATATATCCCCTTCTGCTTTGAAAATCTCTTTGATACCAGTCGAGCCTTGAACTTTTTCCCTTTTTTTCTGATACTGTTGGTTTCCTTTTGGACACCCACTTGCAACCAATAGTCTTCTTTCCCTCAGGAAGCTGAACTAGCTCCCATGTGTGATTTTTCTGCAAAGACTTCATCTCCTCAATCATTGCACCCATTCATTTCTCTTTCTCCCGACTAGTGATAACTCCTTAAAAAGTGGTTGGATCATCGTTGTTGATGAGAAGTGCACAAGAGACCAAGTCTTTATAACCAAATCTGCTAGGAGGCCTTATATTGGTGTGTCTCTGTCTGTCTTTGGCTAGATTATAATTTTACAGATCATCTGGAATGAAATCACCAGGTGTTGGATTTGAACCTTCAACTCTCTCAGTTATTTTTGGATGTTGTTCTAAATCCATATGCACTGCATCTGAACTGGAACTGTTCCCTTGCACCTTGTCTTGATTTTGTTGTAACATGAACTGTTCATAAAAAAACTGCATCTCTGATGATCACCATCTTCTTTGCAATTGGATCCCAAAACTTTTATCCTTTCACACATTTCTTATAGCCCAGAAAAATGCACTTCTTGGATTTTGCATCAAATTTTAATCTTTCTTCTCCAGGTACATGCACATAAACAGGACATCCAAAAATTTGTAAATGATCGAAATTAACTGGATTATCTATCCATACCTCTTCTGCGATCTTGCCACCCAACGATACCCAAAGTGATCTATTGATAAGATAACATGTCATATTCATAGCCTCTGCCCAGAAACTCTTAGGAAGCCATGCATTCAGTCTGAAGCATCTTGTCCTTTTAGTTAAGGACATGTTAATCCTTTCTGCCACACTATTCTGTTGTGGTGTCTTTCGTATTGAAAAATGCCTCTGAATCTCATGCTCCTCACAGAACTTCTGAAACTGTGAATCTGTGTACTCTGTGTCATTATAGGATCTTAAATACTTGATTTTTCTGCTAGTTTGGTCTCCACCTCAGCTTTCCACAGCTTAAATTTAGAGAAAACTTTAGATTTATGCTTCAAGAAATACACCCAAACTTTCCTGGAGCAATCATTAATAAAGGTAACAAAATACTGAGATCCTCCCAATGACGATTTCCTAGTAGGGCCCCATACAACAAAATGCACATAATCAAGATTCCCTTTAGTTTTATGTTTTCCAGTCATAAAACGAACTCTAGTCTATTTTCCAAGAACACGAAACTTATAAAGATCGAGCTTGCAGCTTTTAATACCATGCAACAAGTTTCTTCTATGTAATTCTATCATCCCACGTTCACTGAGATGACCCAGACGCATATGTCATAGTTTTGTATTATCATCATCTGACTCCACAGAATGAGCTACGCCTACAACTGTACTCCCCAACAGTTTGTAGATATTGTATGTAGTTAAATTTCCTTTTATCACTGTCAGTGAACCCTTAACAATTCTGATGGTTTCTCTATCCTCATCTGCCTTTCGAATGAAACCATTTCTATGTAAAGTGCCCAAGGAAATCAAACTCTTCTTTAGATCTAGAATATGTCTAACATCACATAACGTTCTAAATGTGCCATCACACATGTTAATCCTAACTTCTCCAATACCAACAATATTGCAGCTTCTATCATCACCTAAATAAACTGAGCCTGAATTAGTTGACTTGTATGAAGTAAACAACTCCCTGTTATGTGTTATGTGATAAGAGCATCCTGAATCAAGAATACATGTATCTGTGAACTGAGTTGATGAAACTGAAAGCATATCGCAATCACTGCAATCTGAATTGTCACTCTACACCACATTTACAGACTTCGATGATCCATCACTTTTTCTCTCAAGTCTGCTTCTTCAGCTTTGGACAATCTCTCTTCATATGACCTGACTCCTTGCAATTGTAGCAATGAATTATCTTTTTGTCTTTCGACTTGGATCTGGAATTTTGCCTTCTAGAACCCTCATTTTCTTTCTTCCTTCCACGATCCTGCTTACCCTTCACATATAAATTGTCACCATGAGAGCTTTCCCCTGTATTTTGCTTCCGTTGGTTGTGAGCCAACAATGTTGCAGTGATCTCATCAACTTTGATAGTTTCTTTTTCATATGTAAGAGTAGTTGCCAGATGTTCATAGGAAGAAGGCAGTGAACAACAAAATCATCGCTCGATCTGCATCCTCAATATTCACATTAAGCTGTGATAGGTTTGTGATTATTTGATTGAAATCATTAACATGTTGCACCAGATCAGAACCTTCTTATATCTTCAGCCCATACAATTTTTGCTTTAGATACAATTTATTCGTCAGAGATTTAACTATAAATTGAGTTTCTAATTTCTTCCATATCTCCCCTGGAGATTTTAAATTCATCACGTGATACATAACTTCATCTGTCAGGCATAGACGCGTAGTTGTTGTCGCTTGTTGTTGCAATTCTTCCCAATCTTCTTCCTCCCTGACATATGGTTTTGCTGCCCGCAAAGCTTTCAAGANCCCATACAATTTTTGCTTTAGATACAATTTATTCGTCAGAGATTTAACTATAAATTGAGTTTCTAATTTCTTTTATATCTCCCCTGGAGATTTTAAATTCATCACGTGATACATAACTTCATCTATCAGGCATAGACGCGTAGTTGTTGTCGTTTGTTGTTGTAATTCTTCCCAATCTTCTTCCTCCCTGACATCTGGTTTTGCTGCCCGCAAAGCTTTCAAGTTTCCTTATTAAGCCAACATATCTTTTACTCTTGTTTGCCACAATCTGAAGTTACCAGTTCCATCAAACTTCACAACCTCGAATTTTGCACCAAAAAATATCATTTGAAAGTAACTCTTACAATAAATTATTCTGCAAAAATTCCTCTGCAAATTCTTGCTCATAATCTTTTCAAAAAGAAAAGAAGGATTGAAAAAGCCCCTTAATTAAGTTTTTCAGAAAGCAACAGATTTTTTTAAAAAGAAAAGATCGAAATATTTTCTTAATTAAGCTTCCTTAATTAAGTCCCCATTAATTAAAATATTTCCTTTAATTAATTGAATTTCAAAAACTTTCCTTTTTCCAGTAAAATTAGAACTTCCAATTTCCTTCTCCTCAGCCACCAGCAAAGAAAATCTTAATTAAGTTTCCTTAATTAAATATTCTCTTTAATTAAACATTTTCTTTCTCTAGAAATTTCCTACCTTTCTTCACGCAACTCTAGCAAATTCGAAAAATCCTTCATAGCAAAAAAAATTTGCAGATTCAAAAAATCTTCCTGCTCCGAATTTCTTTCTTCCCCAGAAAAGAAAACGACTCCATAAAGGAAATTCCCCCTCTACGTCGCCGATCTTTCACACCCGCAAGAGGAATGGTCGCCAAACCGACAGCCTTCGCTCCTTCCATTCGCGATTAGTCTTCCTCGGCAAACAGCCTGCCGCGAGCAGATCGCAGCCTCCNAATCTTCCTGCTCCGAATTTCTTTCTTCCCCAGAAAAGAAAACGACTCCATAAAGGAAATTCCCCCTCTACGCCGCCGATCCTTCACACCCGCAAGAGGAATCGTCGCCGAACCGACAGCCTTCGCTCCTTCCATTCGCGATTAGTCTTCCTCGGCGAACAGCCTGCCGCGAGCAGATCGCAGCCTCAGCAAAATGGTTCACGCGAACTGATCCTTCCTCCGCGAACACTTTGGTCACGCCAAAGAAGCACTGTAGCCTTTCTGTGTCACGAACTTCTCTCTGCCTTGCCGCAAATTGAAAACCTTCGCCTGTCCAAACTGTTCGAAGCTTCGTGCAGAACCGNCAAAATGGTTCACGCGAACTGATCCTTCCTCCGCGAACACTTTGGTCACGCCAAAGAAGCACTGTAGCCTTTATGTGTCACGAACTTCTCTCTGCCTTGCCGCAAACTGAAAACCTTCGCCTGTCCAAACTGTTCGAAGCTTCGTGCAGAACCTATCGCGGAAGAACGAAAAACCACGCCTTCTTCTTCCTTTGAACTTCGAACTGTGCTGAATCGGACGCCTAGCTGCCAAATTCCTCGGCCAAAATCTTCTTCGTTTCTGTGCCGCTAAAATTTTTCTTCCTACCCTTGAACCTTACTCTGATACCACTTGTTGAGAAATTAGGGCGAAGAAAAATAGTAATCGACACAAATCCAGAAGAACGCAAAGATTTAACGNACCACTTGTTGAGAAATTAGGGCGAAGAAAAATAGTAATCGACACAAATCCAGAAGAACGCAAAGATTTAACAAGGTTCGGCAAAAATGTCTACGTCCTTGAGAGCAGAGCGACGAATTCCTTTCAATATTCAAAAAAGAGATTACAGAATTTGGGATACCTCCTGGGGTTACTAACATGTTTATTTATAACTCAGGATTAAACTCTAAGTACAATATGTAATTACAACATTACTCCTATACCTCACCCCCAACCCACATAAGGAAACTCTTCTGATTTAGACAGAATCTTCCTCTCTGCTCCGCTCTACTCCAGAATTTATCCCTTTATGGTATATGAGCCATATCTAACAGAAATGTTGCTAAAATTTATGAGAGTTGCTACCATGGAATTACAGACAAATGGTTGACCCCCATCCATAATATTTGGGTTAAAGGTTAATTTAAATATTAATATTTTAAAACCAACTTCAAAACCTTTGGTTCACGGTTCACGCTCCTTAGCTAACAAATATTAATACGAAACCATCTAATTATTTTTTTCATAAAGAAACCTTTAATAAGCATAACTTAATTAATTAATAATTAAAATCTTGAATGATTGTCCTTAAGCAATCATAACCACACGTTAAGTGTCAAATTTCCAAATTTTAGTATAGTTCATTTCACAGCGAGCTACATCTAATATTTAAATAATTTCAGTATATATTGAGAGAAATAAAAATAAAAAATCAAATCATAATTGGGAGTTCGTCAACTATTCCATGCATGGGCCATAATATTTATATTCTGTATGTGACGAAGCAGTTTAACTTCTAGCAGGAATTTTTTGAAGAAAAATAGTAAAGCAAATCTTCAACTCTATTCTAATCTGCATGAGATTTTCAACTCTATTCTCTCTCTCTAGTGCGCGTACCGTGGACTGTTGGTAGAGCAGCCTCTCTGAAGGTCTTAAGTCCCCTCAGGTTATGGGTTTGAATCCCCCTGTATGTAAGGTGTGATNTATATATATCTATATGTGTGTGTGCGCGCGCGTGTAATTCCAGTGGGCTTCTAATAAGTGTTTTTTTACCTCAAATGAGCATAGCTATTTTTCTAATCGAGGGGTATGAGAAAGTTATTAATGTGCTGAGTTATTTTTAGGAAATGACAGTAGATTTCTATGCATAGAGAGTTTATGGAAAACAAATAAAAGGCATTTTTTGAGCCAAATAATAATAGTAATAATAAGTCTTCCTTTGAGGAATGAAAAACACTCAATGTTTGTCGAAAAGTGAGCAAAATGATTGTAATCAACTTGTATAGTCTTCTCCATATCTTCATCCCTCCACTCCACCCAACCACCCACACGTACCTACCTAAGTTAACATTCTTAAACATTGGATGCATGTTGTTTTTGTAGAGTATTATACCTAAGGGGATATATATAAATCCCCTTAAGTATAAAAATTAATGATACTAAACCCCATATTGAAGCAATAATATTGTCAATTTAACTTCCTAAGTATCAATATAAGATAAACATGGTTATAAATTTCAAGATGACAACAGGATGACCCCTACCTTAATCGAACATTTAAAAGGTCAACATTGGTTTAATTAGGTATAACACATGAACTTGATCGCTAGAATTGGCCCAAGTTTGATTTTACCCAAGCCTTGCTTAAGCATGCACAACTTGGGTGTGTCCCGGACATATGGCCTAGACCGCATCATTATATCTTATTATAATCGACACATATGGTCTCCAATTAATAAGGAATATGATCACTCCAAATCAGAGATGTAATGAAAATGCCTTCTATTGGAAGTGATGCATGATTTTTGCCCACAATTTAAGGCAACACTTTCCCTCCTCTAATGGAATTATTGATATAGTCTTATCTGAATAGAAATAAAATATGCTCACATACCTCACATACCATTGGAGATGGGAATTAAGCAGGGGCAAAACCAACCTCTTTATTAAGGGGAGACAAATTGCCCCTTTAGATCCAATGTAGGAAGGGCTAGGGAGGGCAAAGTGATATTTTTGGAGGGGCAAAAGGTCAAATTGTCTTCCCTGGACTCTACTTGGGTCTGCCTCTGATGGAAAGCATCTACCTCCTATTAGAACTAATGAATGGTTTGCTTGGGATGCTTCCTTTTATTAAATATGACTATAGGAATCCTTTTTAAGAAGATGGCACAATTGAAAAACTCTAAGAAGTAAATTCATTGCATCTCATAAAAGGTGGCTAAATCATATTAACACTAAAATGATATCTAACATTACAATTATACAATTATGCATGTTTCTATGAGAGTAGGGTCAGTACGAATTATCATATTTAATGTCCTCACATTGCAGCCTTTGTAAATTATAGCAAATTACTGAATTCAAAATTTTAAAAAGAACAATTATTTTTTAAACTCTCAAGTATTGAAACATATGGATCATTAGAATAGGAAGTGTAAAGCATAATAGCTATTAACCTTCTAGAAGGATAATAGCTTACATACTCTAATATTCTCTCTAGATACAAAGAGCACGTGTATGCTAATAAACTATTCTCTTAAAATTATAAATGTTATTTTTCATTCATAGTTTTTCATATTTCATAACAAATTTTGAATGTTAAGACTACGAGTAGCTAAAATTCACTGAAAAATAAATAATATCATTTAGCTACTTAATATTAGTCGTTCAAAAATTTTTATGAAAGATGAAAGATATAAAAATAAAGGGGCTATATCCTTCCAAAATGATAGTAAATAAAATGTTCAACAACTAAATATTTAGAGGAATAGAGTTATTCATCCTCACAAACTTAACTGTTAAAATTTAAAGTTGCTATATAATGGATATTGGTGTAGTATGTTTAAATATATACACATACACAAACATGAATATATAAAGAATTATTAACTACAAACTATTAGCAACTTTATTTAAATCAAATTTTGTAGAATTATTTAGCTAATTAGATCGCAAATTATTATCTACAAATTCAAATTAATTACCATAAAATTAAATCCACCAAAAAAAAAAATTACATACATACCAAATATAGACTCAAATTTTGATATTTATATTTATAACATTGATTTCAAAAGCCTATGCATGACAATGTGTACTTTAAATATTAAGAATTAAAATGGTGGTATTTTTAAGTGATATGAAAAAAGTATATGATGTAAATGTAGAAAGTAAAGCTTAGGTGTCATATATAAATACACAAGAATTGGATGGCATAAATGTAAATGCCCCATTTTTTAATGCTATGCATCTAATATGAAAGTTTTGGTGTTACATATGTGTAGCATGTATGTTGCAGAATTTAAACGAATGTTAACAGTAATTTGTATTTTTTCAGCAAGATGAATAGGCTAGTAATAGAAATATGAGATCAACTACTATCAATTCCGGAAAATATAACATTAATTTATGAAAAATGTATAGTTCATATTCCCATTAAAGTTTTCGATTAATCCTATATTGCACTAAATTGAAAGCAAATTCAATGGATCAAAGTTTCATTCTAATCAAATTTCGATCAAAATTTTGATCAAAATATCTTGCAACATACTAATATTCACATAACTCGATCAACATGTCCCCTTGATTCAGAACAAAAACAAGTTGATTGTTACCTAAGAAAATACAGAAGAAACAGAGTAAGGAGCAACAAAGCAAACCAAATAACCATAGCATGAGCTCTTGGATTGGCAGCAGCAGACTGATGATTTTCCAATTGGATCAGCAAATTGATTTTATTTGTTGCCTACATTTCAGAATTTAGTATTTTCATGCGCTATTTTCAAGCTTTTGAATTGCAATAATATTTTAGCATAAATGATTTGGATTTGCAAATATAATTCTACCTCGGCAAATTTCGCGGTACCATAGTTCAGAAGTTCAATTAGCTCTTCCTCTACGTTTTCATGAGGAGAACGCTCCTCTTCTAGTTTTCTCATCTCATTCAAAGCAAGTGTCACCTGATAGGAAGAGTCCTCAACTTGGCCCTGCAATTGAAGTGCAATACGTTATCAAATTAAAAATACATCGTATATTTTGATTTGGCATGTTATATTTGAAGCAGATAATTTCAAAAGATTAAAGAAAAGTAACATCTTATAGAAGCTTTTTAAGGAAATGAGAATAAGTGAAATTCCAAAAGGTTAAGGAAAAGTAACATATTATAGAGATTTTTTAAGAAAAAGCAATTAAGTGCCATCAGGTCCATCTGTCACTTTCAAAAAATTTGACGAGAAGTTCGTAAAATTTAATCTCCGCCTCCAAGCATGACAAATCAATGACCGGTTTAGTGGATTAGTAGTTTAGTACATGGTGGAGAAGTAACTGGAAGGGAAATTTACATACATGCCACACAATTCTTATGTATTTCAATATCTAACACCTAAAGTTTGATATTAACATTTATAACACTTTGTTGTTATAAAACCAATTTCGTTTTCATAAAGTTAGTAAGAGTGATATTTTAAATGTGATGTTGAAGGTTTGAGCGTTATGCATGTAAATAGGAAAGTGTAAGTGTTAAGTATGTAAATATATAAGAATTGTGTGGTATATATGTAAGTGCCCAAAAATGAGAATACAAATGTGTATCAAATGCATGGAGCTCCCAACAATGTAGGTCCTAGGAAAGGGTTGAACGTATTGACCTAAACAGCTTGCTTTTTGAAAAAAATAGTAAGCTGGCTTTGTAAGCAATTTAATTTAAAACGTGCTTAAGATTAGCAACATGAATAAGAACGTGGCGAAGTAAAACGGGAAAGAAAATTGACGTGTAACTCCTTTCTCCCATTTAAGGTACTGTTGCGAAGTGATTGCTACCTAAATCTTTCTAAAAATAGCTTCCAATGTATGTACAGGTTCATTTGGCCAATTGAAGACAGGAAACATGTTTTGAAAATCAATGAATTTATTAGATTCGGTTGACATCTTTAGAAGAATACATTGGTTTTTAAACCTTCAAACAGCTTTAAAATCCAACAAAGTTAACGAATGTCATTTTCACATATGGGCTCATTTAATTCCGTGAAGTTAGAAAACAAGCCTTGAAAAATGATGAATTAAATACATTCTCTCATTTGGTTGAATGTAGCTATAAATCAGCACAGATTTTTTATTCTATAAAAATTTTCAAAATCACTCAAATGAACCGCAGGCTTTCATTTTCTAAATCAAATGAATTAATATCAACATCACTTATTTAAACATGATTTCCATCTACAAGCAACCGAATGAACCCTCAGATACATCTATTGGCTGAAATTGCGCTCTAAGCAATGCCTCTGCCGACTGCCTTTTAGCTCTTGGGCCAAGCACGTGGAACATTAGGATAGCTTTTACATGCACATACAGGTTTATCAAAATAATGATAATAATAATACAAATACAAATACGATTCCAGAAATCATGAGCAGAAAACTTTGGAAATTAAGCAAATAATCTGCTAAGAAGGTACCTCGGATATTGCAGCAAGCTTCTCTTCAGCTTGAGCTAGCTTCTTTTCAGCTTCAACTAGCTTGTTTTCGGCTTCAGCTAGAGTCAGCTCACGCTCATATAATCTCCTCTCCAGCTGCAGTTTATCTTTGTGTTGTCTTTCCACTTCAGATGTAAGATTATCTATCTGGCACTGAAGCTTTCTGTATTTGTTCTCAGAATCATATTCTTCTTTTAATTTGACTACGTTTGATACCTTCATTGCCTGCAGTGAAACATTTCTAGGAAAAAGAAATGACTATCTTCATTGTATACATCAAAAATGGGCAAGGGATATTTCCGTTGTGTATATTCATACATTCATTCATACAAATAAGTACCACAGTAGTCGTTACAAAACAGTGCAGGAGACTGTTTTGACTGAAACTACTACCATGTGCTAAAATTAAGTTATATATGGGAAAATTAAAGCTGAAATTGACGCGATATCTAGCACTCTAATCTTATAACGTATTTCCAATCGTCAAAGATTGAAAAACGCATCAGGCAAACTTGAATGTTTAAGGTAATTTAAAAGAAATGAAAGGAAAAATCATTTGGTAATTGAGGAATCAAATAATGACATTGTTGACATGATATAGAAGGAATTTTTTCAGTGATACTAGTTCATTTTTAATTTTTGAATGTTCTAAAGTTAAACAAAAAAATGGAGGATAATTCACTAACCAATGGCAGCTTTTAAGGATGTGCATCCTCCTTTTTCTTATGTTTCTACGCGGTGCTCGTTATACAGTAAAAATAAATTAAGAACACCAATTGAATGGATCAAAACCCATTGATTGAACTCATTCTTATATTTTTTAAATAATATTGTATTATTGAGAAATTGGTCTAAGACAAATTTGTTAATTAAAATTTTGATAATTTCATGTGGATATAAAAAATTATCTACCAGTTTCTTATACAAACCAACATTTAATCATTTTCTTATCAACTTCAATGACTGCATAGAGAATGTTCAAACTAACTAGGTAGCATTCAATTTTGTCAACTTTAGTCTTTATTAGGAGGATCGCACTAGGTTAGTGGGACTTATGACCCTACCCTATAGGCAAGGTGGCCCCGCCCAAGAGCGTGAAATTTAAAATTTTAATCTTTTGATTTTTAAAATAAGTTTGAAATCTTCAAAGTAATAGGGTATTTTTAAATCACTTGCATGCTTCTCAGGGCAAAGGTGAAATGATTATTAAGAATTTAGCATGCTCTTTAAAAGTAACATATTTTACTATTCAATTAAATTTAAACCCAATGGCATTTTCAGACAACACAATCAAGCATTCAGTACAATGGTCGGAGCACATGCAGATATTAAGATTTATCAAGTGAACGTATTTTGATGAGCTTGTGTAGGCATATTCACATTAATTTTGATTCATTTGCCTAATGCAATTGCCTAGACTTAGGAGCATTTGCATAGTGTGCTTGCATGTTAATTCAGGTATTTCGGAAGTTATCAATTAAGTAGCATATAAGAAAGTTGATTCAAATTTTATTGCTTGCATATTTTAAATACCTGGACAAACTTAAGTGCGAGAAAGGTGAATTGAAATTTGCCAAAAGCTTGTGTTCCTAAAATCACCCACAAAATTAAATATTTACGCGAGTAATCTATCATTAGGTTAAGGGCATATAATCCACTTTAAGCTTCAATCTTCGTCTTCTCTCCGCTCACAAATAAAGACTGCGGATCCGGGGGTGAATTGGAAAATATAAATTTCAAGTATTTCATGATATCAAAATTTTGATCTTATATAATAATACCATGGGGCCAACAAAGCATCAAGTTTCGACCATCGATATGAAATTTCATTTCACCACTTTAAATTAATAGCTTAGAAGCTCTTTAAGCTTGTAATATTCAACAAGAAATTTTATTCATATTCAAAGACAGGACTTCAATTTTTATTTGTGCTACTAAACGATCGGTCAAGTCGCGTCCTTACTAATAAGTGAGCTACCCAATTTATCACAAGCCTTCCTGTACTATTCAATTATGTGTTCGTTGAAGTCATTTTTGGTATATGCCAAATTTGGGTTTATTCAATCATCCAAAGTAGGTTAGATATACAAAAAGATTCATGATCATTATCATAGATGAATATCGAGTTCATAACATTACAATTAAGCTTGATGATAAGCTACAAGTCACCTATTGATCTTATATTTTTGCTTGTGTTTTAAATAACTCGTTTTTTTTAGTTTTACAACTTTCTCTTATTATTTTGATTATTTTTGTATTTGGTGGGTTCTTTTAAATCTTTTGCAGTAAAGGTCCGTTCAGTGGAAAATCCAGCACCAATCTAGCATTCCCTCCCTAGGTAGGATGGTAACTAAGCTGGAAAATGTTTGTATTGGTGGCTTCTGCCATGACCGAAAAACTAGATATCTCGCCATGCAAAAAAAATGTGCATACAAGTTTTCGGACCTACAAAAAGCAAATACATAACNGCGATCTTGCCACCCAACGATACCCAAAGTGATCTATTGATAAGATAACATGTCATATTCATAGCCTCTGCCTAGAAACTCTTAGGAAGCCATGCATTCAATCTGAAGCATCTTGTCCTTTTAGTTAAGGACATGTTAATTCTTTATGTCACACTATTCTGTTGTGGTGTCTTTCGTATTGAAAAATGCCTCTGAATCTCATGCTCCTCACAGAACTTCTGAAACTGTGAATCTGTGTACTCTGTGTCATTATAGGATCTTAAATACCTGATTTTTCTGCCAGTTTGGTCTCCACCTCAGCTTTCCACAGCTTGAATTTAGAGAAAACTTCAGATTTATGCTTCAAGAAATACACCCAAACTTTCCTGGAGCAATCATTAATAAAGGTAACAAAATACTGAGATCCTCCCAATGACGATTTCCTAGTAGGGCCCCATACAACAAAATGCACATAATCAAGATTCCCTTTAGTTTTATGTTTTCCAGTCATAAAACGAACTCTAGTCTATTTTCCAAGAACACGAAACTTATAAAGATCGAGCTTGCAGCTTTTAACACTATGCAACAAGTTTCTTCTATGTAATTCTGTCATCCCACGTTCACTGAGATGACCCAGACGCATATGTCATAGTTTTGTATTATCATCATCTGACTCCACAGAATGAGCTACGCCTACAACTGTACTCCCCAACAGTTTGGAGATATTGTATATAGTTAAATTTCATTTTATCACTGTCAGTGCACCCTTAACAATTCTGATGGTTTCCCTATCCTCATCTGCCTTTCGAATGAAACCATTTCTATGTAAAGTGCCCAAGGAAATCAAACTCTTCTTTAGATCTAGAATATATCTAACATCACATAACGTTCTAAATGTGCCATCACACATGTTAATCATAACTTCTCCAATACCAATAATATTGCAGCTTCTATCATCACCTAAATAAAATGAGCCTGAATTAGTTGACTTGTATGAAGTAAACCACTCCCTGTTATGTGTTATGTGATAAGAGCATCCTGAATCAAGAATACATGCATCTGTGAACTGAGTTGATGAAACTGAAAGCATATTGCAATCACTGCAATCTGAATTGTCACTCTACACCACATTTACAGACTTCGATGATCCATCACTTTTCTCTCAAGTCTGCTTCTTCAGCTTTGGACAATCTCTCTTCATATGACCTGACTCCTTGC